>JACEIK010001933.1:30512-53746 GCA_018107945.1 Datura stramonium
GTGTAAATAATTTCCGCGGGAATACTTCTGTACTCCTAGAATATTCATCTCGGATGATAGTTGAATATTAAACCCAAAAATTCAAAAAAGAAGAAAACTTTGAATAAAGTATTATGTATAGACGGATTTCACACATTTGCTTTAGGAACTCAAATCCATATTTTTGGATTCGTTATCTGAGTTCAAGTGCAAATTCTTTGTTCAGTTGGAACTCAAGAATTACTAGCTCTTTCAAGAAAGGTGATGTTGTGGCGGCACACAAACTGTTTGAAGAAATGCCCCAGAAGAATGTTGTAACTTGGAACTGTATGATATCTGGGTATATCAGAAATGGGATGCTTGATGATGCTCAACAAATGTTTGACACAATGCCGAGCAGAAATGTTGTTTCTTGGACAGCCTTGTTAAGTGGGTACGCAAAGAATGGGAATTTAGAAGTGGCACGGTGTATGTTTGATGGAATGGGTGATAAGAATGTGGTTTGCTGGAATTCAATGATCTCGGGGTACGTGAGCAATGGGAAAATAGAGGAAGGTAGAGCATTGTTTGATGCAATGCCAATTAAGAATGATGTATCGTGGGCGATTATGATCGAAGGCTACTTCCAGTATGGGGATATGAGAGAAGCTGAGAGGTTGTTTAGTGAAGCACCAGTGAGAAGTGTGCCACTTTGTAATGTTATGTTAGCAGGTTATGCTGAAATGAGGCGGACTGAGGATTCATATAAGTTATTTATGACAATGGCTATGCGTGATGTGGCATCTTGGACTAGTATGATCACGTGTTTCTTAAGAGCCAGGGAGGTGGAGAAAGCTAGAAGTTTATTTGAGGACATGCCTGACAAGGATGTTGTAGCTTGGACTGCCATGATTAAAGGATATTGTGAAAATAACAACATGGAGGAGGCAGGAAAACTTTTTGCTGCAATGCCTCAAAAGGATATTATTGCATGGAATTCAATGCTAAGTGGTTATCTGCAGAATGAGAGACTGCAAGATGCTCTACACCTGTTTCATATGATGCCATGGCGGAACACAGTATCATGGAATTCAATGTTGTGGGGTTTTATTCAACAAGATGATATAACTAGTGCTCGAGAATTGTTTGAGCAGATGCCTAGAAAAGATGAAACTTCGTGGAACACTATGATTTCCGGATATCAAAATGAGGAAGCTTTGGTTTTATATGTCCAGATGTTGCAAAATAATTCCAAGCCAGATCAGTTCACATTTTCCAATGTGGTTTCGTTATGTGGAGTTCTTGCTTTGTATGGTTGGGGAAGAGCTTTGCATGCCAGTGTAACTAAGAGTGGCTTTGAAAATGATACGATGATTATGAGTGCATTCGTATCCATGTACTCTAGGTGTGGATTTATAAATGAAGCTTCCTCACTTTTCAGGGATATGAAAAAACCAGACACAATAGCATGGAATGCCATGATTGTAGCACAATCATGTCATGGTTCGGCTAAAGAAGCCCTCGATCTTTTTCCTTGTATGATTCAAGCTGGATATGAACCAGACCATGTGACTTTTCTTGGTGTCCTAACTGCTTGTGCTCATTCTGGATTAGTGGACGAGGGTTGGAAATACTTTACATCAATGGAGAGAAGGTGGAGTATAATTCCAAAGGCCGAGCACTATAACTGCATGGTTGATCTTCTTGGGAGATCAGGGATGCTAGCTGAAGCCCTTGAATTTGTCAAACAAATTCCTCTTGATCTCCCTGCTCATGCTTGGGAGACATTACTTAGTTGTTGTAGAGTTCACGAAAATTTTGATTTAAGTGATCTTGTAGCGCAGAAACTTCTAAGCCTTCAGCCTTCTAATATTGGAATGTGTGTACTTCTATCAAATATGTATTCTGCAAGAGGAATGTGGAAAGATGCAGCTCGTGTGAGAGCACTGCTTAAAAAGTATGATTTGAAGAAAGAATTGGCATGTAGCTGGATTGAGATAAATGGTTGTATTTCTCAGTTTGTTTCAAATGACAGATGTAATCCTAGAGCAATGGACATGTACAAAGCATTAGAAAGTCTTTCTGCACTGATTGAAGATAGTGGCACTGTAGTTTATCGGGGATGTTATTCAAAATTCAGTTCTTTAGAAGAAATTAATGTTCCTTAACATGTTTTCCCCATGTTTTATTGAAAGATTACTCGATAGAAAGCCCTTCGAAAAGATTTTCTGAAGTCTCATTGAGAGGTGAGTTCTTCAAACATTTTAAGAGCTACGCGTGTGAATTTGCGCACATGCATCAACTTATACCTTCCCTTTCTTTGACAGATGGTGCTTGATGCTAGCCCAGAGTGTGCATCCATGAAGACCTGAAACCCAATGCTTGATGAAAGCACTCCCGTGATAGCCAGATTGGGGTGCAATTTTGGCGACAGCTCTGTGTATTCGAAGGTAAGTTCAAAATTAAGCTGTTTTGAATTTGATTTACTAGAGCTAGATGAGGATCTTGGATATAGTTGTGCTTGACAGAAGTTCAAATTGATTTAAGCTCTTGCAGACTATAGGGATAAAATTTTCCAGTGCCCTGGGTTAGAGGAACTTTTGAACTGGATACTAGTAACTTTTCACATACAAGGTAGGAGATGTAGGATTGGATACATATATAACTTTTGACTTGTGAACTTAGTAAGTTCAGCATAAATAAATACAAAAAAACATATGTATATGTATATATGTGTGTGTGGGTAGCATTGACACACGTGCCCCCACACACATAATATGTTTAAAAGTAAATACATAAAATCCCCCAAACTTGTCCACAAAATTCAACTTTTCTTATTTAGCTTTACGGGGAATTTAAATCGCCATACAACTTTAAATTGAATTTAATCAACCCTCCCTTACTTACACCAAGTCAAAGGCGGGGGTGTTGTTGAATCACGCGCGTTCTTAGGAGAACACGTATTTATGAGTAATTTTAAATATAAATTATTAGTTATTGAAAATTATTAATATTAAAAATGCAGCCCGCAGCTACTCAAAAGAAAGACTGACACATCCCAAATCAACCCCTAATTCTAAACAATCTCGCTCAGTTAGTTGCAAATAAACATCCTAATTCTCAAACACTTTCGAACTACGAAGTGATCGCGTTCTGTGTTTTTTCATTAGTGTTAGGGTCGAGGTGGCCATCGGCCAATTTTCCAAATTACTCAGGTTGGTATTTTGTCTTTAGGGTTAGTGTAGAATGCTGTGTTTAGGGTTTTCTTGAAAAAAAAAGTGTTCTTTGATCTCCAATTTGTATTTTTGGTTTGAGAATGGATTTTGTGTTGTGAGGTTTCACCATGGAGGATATTACAAAAACCTAGCATTAAGTATGAAGGAGGTTGATTCTGATTGTTTTTGGCAGTAGATGTTGATAGGAATTCTCCTACTTGAGTTTGTTGATTATGTTAAAGAAGTGGATATAATTGTTATTTTGTATTATTTATATCGGTAGCGCAAATGTGGTTATTTAGTAGAAATTAAAAGTGATAGGGACATTATTGTTTTTTGTACCTCGGTTAAAAAATGGGGATATTGTTGAGCTACATGTATACCACTTGATTGAAGAACTGTTGTGGTCCCCCACACTTGGAATATGTAAACCATGTAGGTGGGAATCGCTACTTTAGGGTAGTGAGAATTTAGGGTTTGAAGAGGTTTGCACAACCCGAGTGCTGTTGGGAGGAATTTAGTGGGACTTGACCCTTGTTGTTGGGGTTGATGTTCCCTCGTTGAGTGCGGTGGGAAAGTGGCTGAAGTTCCTAAAGGTCGGGAAAATTTAGAGTTTGGCCGAAGGTGAAGAAGAATATGGTAGTGATGTTCATGAAGAGTTAGAATTCTTAGGGAAGACAAAAGGGTTGTCAAAACAAAAAGATGAAAGGAAAGATCATAGAGTTGAAGAGGTTGATTTAGGTAAAAAAAAGGTGTAGATTTGGGATATGATGAGTATCGTCAAAAGAAAAGTACTACATAGGGCAAAATAGGCTTTGGTGATGAGCCATATTTTGATTCGGATGAAAATTATTAGCTTTGAAACATATACAGCGGATGAAGATGTTGAAGATGTTGAAGAAGGCGATGATGCGGCGAGGTTCAAAACACGCAAGAAGAGAAAAAAGAGCAAGAAGAGCAAAGAAATAGACATAAGGTTATTTTTTCATGCATCCAGTAATGGATTTGGGAGGCTTGGCCTTGCCTTTGAAAGTGTAAAATAGTTTAGAGAAAAGCAATCCCACTAGGTATGCGGTTGAGAACATGTTGAGTTAGATAAGTATTTAATGAATCAACTAGGGTGAGGTAAGGTGTACAGACGGGTTGTCCATGATTGTTGTTTGGAAGTTATGATTCTAGAACAAAGACTTTGTGGTAAAGACTTATAATCCAATGCATAAGTGCTGATGGCACAACTATAAACAAGCTTGATGAATTCAAAGTACTTGGCCGAGGAAAGATACAAGGACGAAATTATTTACGAACACAGCATTAGAGTTTTCGGATTGCAAAATTTAGTTAAAAAAAAGAGTTGGAGGTGTATGTTGGGAGGACGATGGCAAAGCACAGAAACATAGTGTTACAACCGAATTATGGGTGACCGTATGGAGGAGTTTAGAAGAATTTTGGATTATAGGGATGAACTCACACCAAGGACTAATCCGAGCGCGCATGTGTGGTGAGACTTGATAAGAAGAAACCTTTGAAGATGGAAGAAAAATGTTTCAATCATTTTATATATGTTTTGATGCTTTGAAGAAGGCACTTTAAAAAGTTGGTTGTAAGAATGTATTGGGCTTGATGGATGCTTTTTGAAAGGTGTTTATAAAGGACAATTACTTGTAGTTTGTTTGTAAGGATGGAAACAATCAAATGCTACCATTGGCTTGGCGGTAGTTGAAGTTGAAAACAAATTCACTTGGAAATGGTTTGTAAACGCTTTTAAGGAGTGATCTTGAGCTTGGAGATGGGGCGAGTTGACTACCATTCTGAGATATGCGGAAAGGTGGTTTATGTTTGTTATCATTTGAAATTTTTTATTACATTATACTATTGTAATCTAATATTTCTAATATATATTATAAGTCTTGACTTAGCTATCCGGGAGATTCTTTGCCAAATCACGGGAACAAAGAATGTGTCGAGACACGTCCCCAGCCAAGCCAGTACCCAGAGGTGAAGAGGCATTGAGAGGAGGAAGCTGTTTTGGAGATGTGCTAAGTCTACATTCCTCCAAGAATTGAGAAGAAATTTGGATCATATGGAAAAGTTAGGGGATAAAATATGTGATGACTTGTTGTGGTACAATATAGAAAGGTGGTCTAAGGTTTACTTCAAGACCTTTAGTTGTTGTGATAGTGTTGACAACAACATGGTGAAGCTTAAGCCATGGATATTGGGGCCAAGACCTGAAGACTATCATTACAATGCTTGAGGAAATAAGATTCAAAGTGATGAGAAGAATAGGACAAATGAGGGAGCTTTTGATACTTGGATAGCGGCGTTTCTCAGTGGCCACTAAAAAGCATTGCAAGAGAATACATCAAAATTGATGAGGTGTAGCCTTGAATGGAATGGTGAATATGGCTTTGAGATTAAGGACACTTAGGTAACACATTTATAGTGAAATTTGAATGATCGAACTTGTATCCATGATCTGGATGCTAAAGGTATACCTTGTTGTCATCTTGTAAATTGCCTTCATTTGAAGAATTGGAACCTATTAACTATGTTGCACATTGGTATAATAAGGAAACTTACCTCAAGACTTATAGTTACTTCATTGACACAGTACTAATATGCAAATGTGGCAATCGACCAACCCTTGTTAGACCACAAATAAAAAAAGCGCTGGCGGGCCCAGAAAGTGTAGGAGGAAAGACAGCGAAAATAAAATAGGAAAGTTGTCTAAAGGTATTGAAATGACTGCGGCATTTTGTCACGCAAAGGGTCATGATAAGAGGGGTTGTCATTTGGGTGCCTGACTATACGAGCATTGGAGAGGGGAAAAGGACAAATTGACCAAAGTCTAGTGTTGGTTCTTACGCAGCACCAGCGAAACTCAACAAAGCACACGAAGAGGAAGAGGAAGACCCGAGGTTCTACCAAACAGGTAACCTTTGTTAATTTACGTTTAACTAATTCTCTTTAAACTTCACAAGAAATATATGTTATAAACTACTTAAATATGTTATAGGTCTTTTCTTCTTCTTTTATTGAAAGGAGAATGCCTTTAAAGACCAAGAATGGTTGGAATGGGTATTCTACATACAAAGTGGTTTTACAATCCATAATGTAAGTTGTATGATTTTACAAACTTTTTTTCAAGTTTAAACCAAACTTTTACAATCCTAAGTCCACTTATTTTTAAATGCGACTGGAATGCCAAATGAACTCATCAACGGTATTTGGAAACCTTAGGCATCACAAGCCAAACGGTGAAATGGAGAGAAGGCACATTTGTGACGACGAGACTTGAGAGAGATGAGAGAAGAAAAAGAATGAGGACAAGGTCCAAGAAATTCTTGAAAATAATTTGAGTCAAACTAGTTCATCGGATGTCGGTAGTGCTTGTGTACGGTTGTGATTGCGCTAAGTTGATGTTGTTTTTATGAAACAATTATACAATTGTATTTGCATTAATTTGATGTTTGTTTACATTACTGCTGATTTGCCATTGCAATTTTGTGTCTTTGTATAACTCTTCGTTTTGATTGAGTTATTGTGAACTATGATTTTCTTCAATATTATAAACAAAAGACTACATTTGTTTGGTGTATTTTTGTTTCTTGTTAACATTATGAGTCGATGTATGTCGACTTGTCAAGTAAATTTATACACAATATATAACCAATCATAACAAAAGCGAGAATACCACAAACAAACTACATTAGATTAAAAGACTATTTTATACACTAAGTCAAGCTTGATTACAAAAGAGGCTACAACTAATTGGTTTCAATACAAAGGATCTTACACCACATATCATCAAATAACATCGAAGTCTAAGGCAACTTCGCCGAACATTTCTAGCCGTAGATGACTCCCAGGCTTGATAGCTTAAAGCTACTGTATAATACAACAAAACACAACAAAGAAAAGTGCATTCTCTCGAGTCCTTTGTTTAACCATGTTGCTCCTGCACTTCTTCTCCCTTTTTTTAATCTTTTCAATCTCTCCTTTCGAAACTTCTCCAATTTCATTTTTATGCAGTTATAATCTTGTTTGGATTTGTAGGATTGTCAACTTCTTCGAAGCTTCCCTCGATCTCAACGATTTCTCGTAATCATTCGTTGTTGTATGCTTCTCAAGATATTACAGAAATTCGATAGATTCTCAAGCCTACTCCCCATTTTCTATTAGTTTTGGAATCCTGAAATTTGGACCCTAGGGTCGGTGTTTTCTTTATCCTCAGCACGAAAATCACAAGATCTTGGACCCTTCAATGATGAAAAATAATGAAGGAGGTACTGTTGATTACAATTAAAATACAAAAAAAAATTGCTTAATAGAATCTTATTACCCGTAATAAGGACATGACGATATCTTCTACGGGATTTAGCCGAAGTCAGATGTTTTCAGGCGATACCACCAATTCATGATTGCAGCGAACTTCTTCCTTCCAAGCGGGATCATCCTCTTCCATGCAAAGCTTAGTCAAGTTTATTGATCGCATTGTGCTACAAGAAAAAGACAAAAACGAGCTTATTCCAAGTTTAGAAGAAATCTCACTCCAAGCAATTCCATATACTTCTTGACACGGCAGCGAAAAGGACAAAAACGATCAAAATAAAAGAAGGAGAATAAGATGACTCAATCTTTAACTTTTTGAACAAATTGTAAGCGTATCCTTGAATATTCAACATTCGGGAGAAAAAGGACAAAAGCGAGAATCAAAATAAAGAGAAGGAGAATAAGATGACTCGATGCTTTACCTTTTCGAACAAATTGTAGCAAACGTATCCTTCAAATATTCAACATTCAAGTTTAAGAACTAAAATTAGAGGGGATGAATGAGACTATTGAAGATGAGGGAGAAGAAGAAATTCCATAGCTAAATCAGATGTGGTGTTAATTGAAGAAGAGGGAGAAAGGGAATTTAGGGTAAGAAGGGGAGAAGAAAATTTAGGGTTCTTCATTGAAGAGCAGAGATAGGGTCGGATACTACCTTTTTAATTAGTTATAAAAAAATTAATATTTAATTATGATAATAAAGATATAACGTGATGATATTGTATTACAACAACGCGACTTAGTGTGGGCAAGGGAGGGGTTGATGAAAATTCAATTTAAAGTTGAATTATAAAATTAAATATTTAAATTAAAGTAAAGTTAAATAGTTAAAGTGAGTTTTGTGGGCCAGTTTGGAATTTTATGTATTTTACTCTATGTTTACATGCCCAAATATACACATATAGTATGTTAATACATACACATGTACACATGCTGAGAACATATATTTTCATACGCCGCAGCCAAAAAAATTTCTTGCACACCTAAACATAGCGGGCAACCCTTTACATTGCTTATCTTGTTTGAAGTGAATCAATTACCTTCTTGAGTGATGACATGGTAGAACGCGCGTAGTAACTTTCTTGGAAGTGCATGAAAGGCCAAAAAATCATTTTCAACCAGACACTATACAATTACTTACACTTAATAATTATTATTCTTTCTTAACTCTTCCCATCTTTTCATCCTGACAACTTAGCCATGGCGGAGCTGGCCATCCATCCTCTTCAGCCAAAGAGATTTCTCTCTTTCATACTTAGTTTGCCCTATCTTTATGATTCCACCACCTAAATCCGTAAATGTAAAACCCCCAAAAATTTAAATATCTACAGTGAAAAACTTTTTGTATATATTAATCCAACATTGTTCTCAAAGTACGCCACAAAGTTCACTATTGTCTCATCAAACTTATTCTTTCAATGTGTACATGCCCTATTTCCAAAATTCAAAATTACATCACAAAAATTAATATCGTGTCCCAATTGAATATCAAGCTAACATTATATTGAAAATTTGCACCATCAAAACAATGATTTCCATATAAATCAATTCAATGCCGTCGAAAAAGATTAATGCAATTTAGTGCAGCATGAATCAATAAGTTTCAGCCACAAGTACCTTATTTTCTAAACGGAACTGATATATCTCGACTTTTCAAAAAGTTATTTCGTTGAAATATTAAAAAAAAAGTGTGTGCCTCACTTTATTTCCTTAGAAAGTCCAACTGTGTCATAAAGATAGTTTTATTTTTAATTATGCTGGCTGGCTTCTCACTGTAACTATTTTGTGGCCAAAAACTATCTCAACTAAATTCTTCAACCAAAATAAGTATAACTTTAACTATGTCATGCCCATATTTCAAAGTAAATCAAAATATATTAAACCAACATTATAACATATATTCCATTAATATATTCAACAATTAAAGAAAATTTCCCTACAACTCTGTTTATCTTCAAACACTACTTTTGGTATACAACTACAAAGTCACCAAGAATGCCAATGTTTGAAGTTTTCACATAAAATGAACAAGAGGACTTAGGATGGGGTAGAATGGAGTTATGTCCGATCGGCTTTTTCAGGAAAAAACTGGTAGAACTAATTTGTTTCAGCCCTAAAATTTATAGGTTTCCATGGGTCAGATGAACAGAATGCATTGCTTAATCTTATTTAAGCTGGAACAGTGCCATTCCATTTAACTTCATTAAGGCCCCATTTGTTTTATTTAAGATGAAGATGTTTGAATTTGAAGACATATCTTATTGAATATTGTCTCCAAACTGGATGCTTGAACAATTAAGACGCTTGTTTTTTCAATGCAGGAATATGTGTAATTTATATTTGTTTTGAAAACTAATGAATATCCACATAGTATCTTGCGTGTAGAATTATGATATTATTTATTGTTTCTTGTAACTTATGCATCGTTTTACTTGGAGTCGGATGATGTTTTGGCTTGTCTTTGCTCAATTCATTATTCTCTCTTGGATTACTTTGATTTATGTATCCTTGGTAGAGGATCTATCGGACAATCTCTACACTCTGAGTGAGATGAGGTTTATATGCAAAACCTACTGCTCTCAGGCCTGCATTGAGGATTATCTTTAGGTATTGTTGTTGTTGAATATACTAATAACTAAATATTATATCTGCAAATATTTGGAGAAACTATTAATATATTGTATAAACTATTTTGTTTGATGAAGCAAACTCTAAGATGTGTGATTACCATTAGTTGCCTTGTTTTATTCCATAAAAAAAATTGACTATTATATAGATGAATCAAACTACATAGGTTGAAAAGAAATGAAGAAAATTAGTATGACGATATTAAAAATATGCACATAGATAGAGGTTGATAATTTAGAATAAAAAAATAAACATGAATTTATAAAATCACGAGTCAATTTAGTGCCCTTCAAAATCATTTTATTTAGAAAGATAACGCATTTAAAATCATAATTTTTGTAATTAAAAAAACTATTAAATATCTTTATATATTTAATACAAAAACAAAAAAAAACTAATATAATTATAATTAAAAAATTATATATATTGGGGATTGAAAATACTAGGAAGAATTTGATTTGAAGGCAAAAGGAGAGGACAAAATGATTTTCACCCTTAAAGCTTGTTCTTGAAAGAACCAAAAGAGCTTCTAAGTTGTGTCCATCTGTCATGACAATACTGGCTGTTACATTAAAGTTATACCGTTAAACAAACTAATTTAAGGACAAATTCTAACCTCCAGCTCCCTCTCTGTTAGTTTTGTGCCCGTTAGACTCTGAATAAAATAGTTAATAGAATAATATTGGTCGGTTTTGAAGACTTTGTATTAGTTTTGTCCGTTTTCTATATTTTTGTGCGCTATTAGTTGTTGTATTTTTTCTGTGTTTTGTGTTAATTTGGTTAAAACAACCATTTCATTTTTCATAAGCAACCTTCCGCTTTAAACGCATTTCTTCTT
The DNA here is from genome assembly GCA_018107945.1 of Datura stramonium. Classification (NCBI taxonomy): domain Eukaryota; kingdom Viridiplantae; phylum Streptophyta; class Magnoliopsida; order Solanales; family Solanaceae; genus Datura; species Datura stramonium. The sequence continues at coordinate 41,484 of JACEIK010001933.1, forward strand.
TCCTGTCTGAAATTGTCCATCCTGGTATTTCTTTTTGCATCTCCAGAAAACAGGTGAAACCAAAGAAAAGAAGTGAAAAAAAGAAAAAGAGAGATCTTGATTGCATGATCTCCGCGGGGAGGAGGAGGGGGAGGGAGGAAGAAGAATCTGAATGAGAGAAAAATGACAATTGAAAGGTAGAGAACAAGTAAGGGAGAGAGAGAAGGGAAAAAGAAAGAAAGAAGAGAAGAAAGAACACAGCGGAAAGGAAAAAAGGCGGATACTTATATTTTGTGTAGAGATATATATAAAAGGAAAAAGATTTGAAGAGGGACAATGGAGGAGAGGGAGGGGATTTGAGGGTTCCTCTGATCTCTTCCTTGTTCTCTGTGTATTAACTGGTGGTGTCCTCCTTATTCTCTACCTTTTCATTGCCCAGATCACTCTCAGCCATGGTTTCCTGCCGCAGGATTGATCTTGGTTGGTTCTCCCTACATATTTTGGCTCCTGACTTACATGTACACCTGCTTGAAACACTGCTGTTTTGGCGACAGCAGCATTGACAGCCGCCAGGTTTCGAGGCGGACCTCAAGAGCTGCTACGCTGTGAAACCTGGGTTGCCAAGAACTGATTCAAGGCAAATTCTGCTTGTACTTCTAATGATAACTTGAAACAAGATGGAGGAGATGCATCATCCATCAACTCTGCAAAGAAATTAGAGATGCCTTTAGCTGTATGAGTTGCTTCTTCATGATATGTATATTAATTGAATTATTTTTTTAATCAGAAATGATAACTTGCGAGATGCATTGGCTAAAGCATGGAAGAGATATTTGGACTGCAGGAATAATATATATTCAAGGATCAATATGTCATCATTCAGGACAGCGTTAATGGTGAATGTAAGTAGAAATAGGAGATATTTAACTTGTCTTAGAATTTATATAAATTGAACAGAAAAAAAAAAACAAAAAAAACAAAAAAAAACAAAAAAAAGAATTGCTCTTCTGTTTCCTAGGCAGCTGTTCTCTCTTATTTCCTATTATTTCTTCCCCTCTTTCCTCCCCCAACTTTTCTTAATTTATGTTGAAACTTCAATTTCAACACAATACAGTATTCTTCCTTGTTTTACATATCTCAGATTCCTTGTTTGGCCTGTCAAATGTAGTTTAATTAGTTGGAAGAATTAGAATTTGACTTGAGAAGTAAAAGAGTTTTTGTAGCAAGGCAGTAGTTGCACAATCTTTTGAATAATTTGTTGAAGATTGGAACTCACAAGGAGCAATTGAAAAGAACTAAGAGGTAAGAATAATAATCTCGAGATATTCAATGGGATTATTATTTAGTTCCAAGATTATTTTACGAAAACAAAATTAAGGTTCAATAAGTGAGCCCTTATTGGATTCCTAATGATCGTTCGTTCCAGCGTTCATTGTTGCATTGAGAAGTTAAATACAACTAGTTGGCATTCATAGAAAGCGGAGATTATTATATGGCAAAATACATAAAAGATTTTTAACTTTATGCATAGAATTTTTATAGGGAAAAGGCTCATAAATGCCTTCCTAATTTCTAATTGGTGTCAAATTTTAATTTATTAACAGAAAAAGTCAGATTAACTTTAATTTTTTTAAAAATATTTTTAATTTTTTTATTTATTTTGTTAACAAATTTTAATTCTAAAAACCCAAACCCATCAACCCACCCATTTTCACCTCCAACAATAAGAAGATCTGGGTGGGTTGATGGGTTAGTTTAAATTTAGATGAGTTTTAATTAGTTTAAATTAAAATCACCAATTAGAAAATGTCACATAACACAAAAAATTAAGAATTGATCTGACTTTTTCTATTAGTTTGAGGTATGTTTAATCTAAATACAAAAACTTAGAAAGGTATTTTGAATCCCAAAAGGTGGAAAGAGGGGCGTTTATGAGCGCTTTTCTCATATCGGGATTTATATCCTAAAAGAATATGATTGATAGCAAGTTAAAATACTTTATTATGAAAAAGTTTTAAAAAAATGCATTACCAACATCTATAATTTAAGGGAAAATTTTATATATATACATGAATAATACTCAATATTGCCAAATATATTTAAAAAAATTCAGTTAATAAAACATAACAGCAGTTTTTTTTTTAAAAAGTTCGCCAGAATTGTATAGAAAAAAGGGTATAAAATGGGTCATCTTGCTCAAAATTAAATAGCATGAAAACATATAAAATCGTTATAAAATATGTATATACCGGCTCAAAACTTAAAAAAATTCCCTCAAATCCGATATGAAATGTGTATCTCATAATCTAAAATTTATATTAAAAAAATTTTTAAAATTTAATACATCTATAACAAACATTATAAACAACTTTCATGCAAATTTAATACTACCACAACAATACAAACTTAAATTCATACAATTTTATTTGAAACCACATCAAATGTACATTAAATAATTCTAAATTTGTGATTTGAGCTCCCCAAAAAGGTGATACTCTAATTTTGAAAGCGCGTTTAGAAATTATTTTAATTTTTCAAACCTAAGTTTAAACTTTGAAGCTTCAAAGCGTCATATTTATGTTAGAATGATTGAATCTGAAATTTTATGCAAACTACATGAATCTAAATAAAGTCGTTAATTTGAGATACAAACTCCCTAAGATGTTCTCAAATTTTTTAAAAAATCACACATAAAAAAAAAAAAACCCCAAAATTTTTTAATTTTTAAAAATTAAATTTCAACTTTGAAGTTTGAAACTTCGTGATGGAGATTCGAGATTTTAATTTTTACAAAGAAAATTTTGATAAATTGGAGAAACAAAGAAGAATGAAGAAATAAAGTAGGAGGAGGAGGAGGAGAAGGAGAAGGAAAATATTTTTTTTAAAAAAAAATCATCAATGATAAATTAAAGATTTTAATTTACAAAGAAAAATTTAAGTAAATTGCAATAAATGAAGAAGAAGGAAATAATTTTTATTTTAAAAATATATGTTTATGTTTTTATAATACTAGTCTAAGTGTACGCGCTTGTGCGTGACAAAAATGTGTATCTTATTCAGTATAAATATTTTTAAAAATGGGAGTTAGCTACAAATTTCGTCGCTAAATTGCTCACAACTCTTTTTTTTTTTTTTTTTTTTGATAGCTCACTATGAATTTTATCATTTAAAAAAAAAAATTATTACTTGTTTGAGTGAAAACTGATTAAGAAAATAATCTCAATTTTTCATTCATAAAAGTACCATATTCTTAGTTTTGTTTTTTTTCCTCTGTCAAGATCTTAGGACTCACGAAAATGCAAAAATTATATGTTGCAAGGTATTTTATTAAGTAAATAAAAGTAAAATAATATGCACATATTGAATGTAAATTAGTTGATGAAATCTAAATTACAAGATTATTTCATTGACAGGTGTATTTGCATCTTGAAATGAAACAAAATTGTTTGAAGAAGTAACAATAGAAAAGTAAATCATAAATTGATTCATCACCCTTCAATTTAAATTTAAAAAATTAAAAACATAAAAAATTAGAATTAACACCATTGATGCATTATGATATAATAAATATTAGGTGAAATTAGTTTTCAAGAATTAACAATTACATATGAAATTATAATATAAAACATAAAAAAAATAAAAAAAATAAAAAAAATAAAAAAAATAAAAAATATAAAATTATAAATATATAAGAATAAATAAGAACTCAAATATATACTTAAAATATAAAATATAGAATATAGAATATATTATGAAAAACAAATATTACCTCTTTATCGATTAATGTTACATTCATTCGAATGACCTCCTTTGTTGTCTTTTTATATTTCTTTTACTAATTAAATGCTCAATTCTTAGACTTTTATTATCAGATAGGGAATCATATTACTTTAAGTTCTTTATTGACACTATTTCGTTCATGAAATCATTTTCAGATTCTATTGCAAGATTATCTAGAATAAATTGAGCATAAGCATTATAATTATAATAATCTAGAGTTTATAAAAAAAAAGTTTAATTTTATGAGATGAGGAAATTCTTGTACCTAAATAGGCCCGAAGCTGTGACTACATGAGTAGATGAAGAATGTTAGTTAGAAATAGCAGCAAATTTTAAATTCAATTAAAGGAGACAAACTAAGTTAAATTATTGAGAATATAAACAACTTGTTTGTCATAGCAATTATTATTGTCTTCTTCAAATTCAAAATATGAACATGAAACAAAATTCAAAACATGACAAGAAATAGATTTGAAAAAATTTACAAAAATATAAAAACATATAATAAGTTGAAGATCGAATTAAATGTGTTGATGAATTAAATTATCACGATATAATTTTTTACGAAGTGGAACACTAACTATTAAAAAGGAAGAAAAGAATAGTTAAAAAGAAAAGAAGATGGAATTTTCAGTAATAGCAAGCCATAGAAACTTTTTTTAAAGGAACTTTTGATATGAAATTATTTTAGTTTTAGTGATGAAAAAATATACGTTAAGAAATTTTTGGTATGAAATATTTTCAAATAGTAGGTGTGGAAACTTTAGTAATTTTCGGTAATAGTAATCATGAAAACTTTTTTAAAAAGAGATTTTTTATATGAAATTATTTTCAAAATATTAGGTGTAAAATTTTAGTATGGGAATTTTTAGAAAAACAATAGAGGCGTTAAGGAATTTTAATATGAAATTATTTTCAAATACATGAAAATTTAGTATGAAAATTTTGAAATAATAAATTAAAAATAATAGTTTAAGGAAAAGAGTAAATGGTGATTTTGTAATACATATTTGTCCAGCATTTAAGGGTATTCGATTTTTAATGTAATATAGATATATATGTTATATTTTATAATAAAGTTATTGTTATAATTAATAATTTAAAACATTGAGTTATTTGGGATAGCGGTTCCTTTCCCCAACTTCTTCGGTATGTTTACGCACATTCGAGGATATGAATGTTCCCAAGGGGAGATTTTGCAACATCCCAAAGTCTCTAAAGACTAGACTCGAATTAGTGAGATGAGATATTTTAAATGGCCGGACTTTCGGGCTAAGTTTGGAAACCGTTCTAGGTGTATGGATAGGTCAGAAGCCCAATAAATTCTATGGATACTAGGTGTTAATATCAATCCTCAAGTGTGGGAAGTGCAATAGATACAAATTAACTTCATAAAGAATTTCTAACACAAAGTTGAATTGAAATCCTTCTTATCGATTGAATTTTCGTCTAAGTTCTTACAAGAGTCAACTTCAAATAAACATATCTCCATCTTACGAAAGTATTTTTGGGATGATTCAATATATCAAGTGAAGCCCTTTGAAATTCACACTCCTCCAAATATAAAAGAGGGTTAAATCTCTTTTTAACATACGGCCTTATACTTGAATTGGATTTTTATGAAATTGTATTTTTGAAAAATGTTAAGAGAAAGACAGAAAATTAAGAAATGACAAAGGGTTCACTTTATAGTTACTTCAGAAAAAGGTAAAATTTGAACAAACACAAAAAATTATGTGTGTTTATTTATAAACTTTAATTGCTTAATCGTGATTAAGTGATATGTATTCCATATTAATTTGTTATTCTTAAAAATTAGTTTTAATTAATGCTTGATTAAAATACTAGTTCAACTGCATTTATCCCGAAAGCGTACCTACTTCTCACTGCAACGCAGATTACAACATATCATAGCTTACAGGTTCAGTTAAAATTTCAATATTTTCAACATGAAACATTAATATATAAATTATTAAAATTTTAATAAAATAATATTAATCTGAATCGATAAAATTTAAATTGAATACCAATCTTGTAAATATATACGTGTTTCGTCATGGTCCCATTGATTCAATTAACAGTGTAGTCGCATGTAGTAATAGGACGGCATTCAAATATTTTTATTAAAAGAATTATATATAATATGACGATGTTGAGGTATTTATGTAGGATCATATCCTTCTTGGCCTTTCTTCAGATATTTTTCCATTTCTCGTCAATTTTTCTATTTATAAGCAATAAATATGTAAAGTTTGTGCATTTATAGCATGGACAAAGTCCAACCGCCTGCAACTACCTAGATTTATCAATTAGGACTTCAACAGCTAGCCAGCAGGATGAATTAATTACAACTCCCATCCTTCCCATATTGATTTTGACGCATTAACTAAATAAAGTTTTTATTAAAAATATACTATACGTTTCAAAATAATTGATGTTTTATATAATTAAGAAGATATTAATGATGTTTTTTCAATTTTATCCTTACTTAAATGGAGAGAGTTTTACATAATCAAGAGAATATTAAAAGAATTTTATCTTTTTCAAGATATTTATTAGGGGTAAGTAGATAAAGTTGCATTTTCTTTCTAGTAATGAATAGTTTTCTAAAGGGTGTGCGTGTTTGAAGCGTTTATTTTGAAACGGAGGAGTATTTTATACTAAACTAATTTTATTAGTGATATTTTGGACCTTGAAATTTGACTATTGTTGTCTTCGTCTCAGTATCTATCGATTTTTTATTATACATGTATCTTAAGAAATACTCCCTCTATTCTATTTTAGTTATCCCTCTGTTCTACTTTAGTTATCGGGATAAGGCGGTTTAATATGACATTAGAAAAAATTAATTAGGAGTATAATTTAACTAATGTATTCTTATTAATTCTTTAATCTTTATTTATCTACATGCATCTTAATTCTAGAATAATTAATGTTAAGGATAAAGCTAGAAAGAAAAAAACTAATTATAACTGATTTTTTTAAATTAACAAGTATTTTTGGGCAATTATTTTTAGTAAACATTACAAGCTAAGGGAATGGAGGGATTATTAATTTTGAGGTTTTTTATTACTTTAATCTTATTTATATCAAAGTTGTGATCTCTTCATTAAATGTTTTCATATGCTCCCTCGGTTTCAAAATAAATGGTGTTTTAGTTTACGCGTACAGTAAAGTACCGTTAAGAGAAGAAAAATATATTTTTTACCCACTTACCCTTCATAAATATTTCGAAAAACATGTAACTCTTTAGTATTTTCTTGATTATGTAAAACTTTTTCCACTTAAATAAGGATAAAATTGAAAAAAATATTAATGTATTCTTGATTATGTAAAACAACGCTTATTTGAAACAAAATCAAAAAAATTTAAAAATATCCTTATTTTAAAATGGAAAGTAATGATCAAGGTTTTTGTAGAACTATACTAAGGGTGAGGTAGAAAAATTAATTAACTGCGCTACGAATATCTAAAAGGAAAAAAGATCGTATTTCTTGCCCACATGCTTTCATAAATATGGTATATTGCTCATGTTATACTTTTTCAACATAATTCTTTCTTACATTAGAAACTTTAGAATTAAGTATTTGACCATTGTACTTTTAAAAAAATGTCATATTTACCTCCATAACGTTAAATATTTATATTTTCAATATATTCCTTTCGTAAACTTTAAGGTCATTATTTGTAGCCTCTTTATAAAAAAATATCACTTAATTACTCTTATTGCATTAAACCTCCATGTCCGACCTTAATTTTTTTATGTGATTTGCCTACGTGACATGTATTTTTTTTTAAATAAATCTCAACCCTATTTAAACTCTTCTAACCCACTCAATCCACTATAAAATTAAAACTCGAAAACTTCATTGTTCATCTATATTGGATACAATTTCACCACTCAAATCTCGTTCAAATTAAAATTCAATTTTTGTTATTGTGATATAGTAATAATTATTTCAATATTCTTATTTACTAATTTTCTAACAACTAATTGTAATACTCAAATATCCATATCGGCCCACTAAAAAAGAGTATAGTTGTTGCAATAATTATAGCAATAATAAAAGTTGAATTTTTAATTTGGATGAGATTTGAAGTAGTGGTATCTACATGGATGAATAATGAAATTCTCCGATTTTAATTTTTTGTCAGGTAGTAAAGTTTAAATATTTAAGTAATTTCGTTGAATAAAATAGATGTCATTATGAACTACCCATATAGAAAAATTAAGGTCAGTTATGAAGATCCCAATGAAATAAAGGTAATTATGAATTTTCAAAGTATAAGAGCAAATATAAGCGCACAAGTGGATGAAAAAGTAAATATATTAACATGTAAATTTACGTTATAGCGGTAAATGTGACGTTTTTCGGCCAGTACAAGGATAAATAGACCTAAAGTTGGATGTAAAATAAGTATATTGAAAAATACTCTTAATTAGAAGCTAGTATAAGCTTGTTTGTGAGAGTAAAAGCGAATATAAGCTATTTCTTAATTTCTTAAAATAACAATAATGTCTTAGAAAAAGTGACTGACAATTTGAGACGAAAGAAATACGGGTTTATGTAGTATGAAAAAAAAATCTCTTTATTTACTGAAATGGATAATTAAAATGAAAAGTCTATATTTAATAGAGGAGCCCAGTAAAATGAAACATACCAAGCACCAAAAGCCAATATAATGTGCCTTTATATACACTCCTATTTTGCTCTTGTCCTCTGCGCCCTGATCAAAGGCTATAGTATTAACTTATAAATGGCGAGCAATTTGAAAAAATGAACTTAAATCTTCGCATAGCTAGTCGAGTTGAAAAGAAAATCACTTAGAATTTCCATGAAGAGCGATACCTTAAAAGCGCGTCAAAATTCAACAACACGATGAAGAAGAAAACGACGAATCATCAATATTGATTCCAGCTTGCCAAATCATAGCACATCTTTGTCTCTCCAATCTTCACCCTTCTCTTCTTTATGGCGTTTCCAGATCGTGGCGACGCCTAATTTACACCTCAACGTTTCCTCACTTTTACTGTCTTTACGTTGTATGCTCTCGAAGCAGCTCTAATTCTTCGAGGCATACAACAACATTACTAATTGTACAACTAGTACTAGTACTAGCAATACTGAAAAAAACTCCCGTGGAGTTTCTGCTTTGATCAATTTCATCTAAATGGAGTCCGTTACCGAATCCGCCTTCAGATCCACCAATTCGCATACTACGCCATCACCCGTCTTTTATATCCCGAGCCTTTCCATTCGAAGTCGTTAACGGTTTCCGAACGGATGGTTCTCATCGCCGCCACGACTCATAAATTTCGTCCGGCACTCGAATCCGTTGGGGTTTAATCCGTTGTGTAATGAATGGTTTTGAGCCTCCGTTGCCTGCGCCGCGGCGATGGTGCGGTACCAGCTCTGTAAATGGAAACGTGTATGTAGCCGGTGGTATTAGCTCAGCATATCATGGCGATGTAGCGAGGTCTTTAGAGAAACAGGATGTGAAGGAAGAGGCTGATCATCAATGAAGTGGGAGGAAGTGGCTGGGTTAAAAGATGGAAGATTTAGTCGAGAATTTGTTGATGCTATTGGCTATAGAGGGAAATTATGCATGGTAAATATCAACAATCTCATCTAAAAAATTCTTTAAAAAAAAATAAATTAGCCAGAGTCTAGCCACTAAAAATTCTTTTCTTTTACCGTTTTATCGATGAGGTTGTGTAATATCATTGTTACAACTTTTAGTTACACTCATAATTATCAGCTTTGACTAGTTGTCAACTCAGAAATTTCACCAAGAATGAAAAGTAAGTATTGATTCAAATTTTTGTCCTACTTTTCTTAGTTTTTAAAAAGATTTATTTAGTAGGCGTCTCTCATGGCCAGTCTCAGTATTCGATACGTACATTATTTAAATTTTTAATTTAAAATTACAAAAATTTTAAAAAATTAAAAAAGGAAATAATGATGTGATTATTTAAAAGTTGAAAATTTTAAAAAATTAATAGTTAATTATATATTGTGCTATAATATTAATTTTTCATATACAACGTATAATATAGCAAAGGGTTAAACTAACCCTCTTGAGTCTATGTGGCTATACCATTGACTAGTCCTGTGAATACTATCTAGGGCAGGTAAATGTTAAGGACATTACTTCGGGAAAACAAGGCGCCGTTTACGACGTAACAGAAGATGAGTGGGAAGAGATGCCAGAGGGAATGCTAGGAGGATGGAATGGGCCAGCAGCAACAACAATAAATGATGAAAGTGAGATGTACGCAGTAGATGAAACAAAAGGTTCATTGAGCAAATATGTGCCAGAAATTGATCAATGGGAAGAGTTGATTGAATCTTGTGATGATTTGAAAAGTGCTGAGCAAATTACTGCTGAATGGACAAGTTTGTCTCATTTATCATGTAAATGTTGATAGGTGTGGTGGATATTCTGATACTTGTAGAGCTAAGTGATTCGGATTGTGTGTCAAAGTCGGAGATGGAACTTAATTCTTTACATATATTGCCAAGGATTAATGTTTCAGATTGATCATAGAATATGGAATGATCAAATTAGTTAAAGAAACAAAATTTATTCTTGGGTACCATTAATAATGTTGACAAATTGCCTCAAAAGCCTCCTCTTCTTTTTTTTTAGCGTTCTATCATAATGCTTAAGCTAGTAACCTGCCAAAAAATAAGATAAGTTATCGAGTACAATACGTTAATATGTACTTTGTTTCTTTTTACTTGATAAAAATAAATTATATGTTTTTATGAAAAGTGTAGAGGGTTACGATGTTATTTATTATAAGCTACATTAATTGATAGTTCTTTGGAAAGATATAATAATTACTTTTCATTTTTAAAATAGCTTAAATACTAAAGGTATAATTGGAAAAGAATGATCGATTATTCTTGGAAGGTTTACATTAGCAAATTATTTTAAAATAAATATTTTAAGCATCATATCAGTAAAAGAAATGCAGAAGTCTTACTTTTACTTGTTTCAAGTTATTTGGCTTGATGATTTGAAAATACCAGGGCCAAACTAACTAAAATTTGATATGAATTGGGGATAGAATTTTTAAAATAAAATTTTTATATTTAAAAAGTAGATAAAAATACTATAAGTCATACTAATAATTCAAAATATTTTTTAAAAATTATGATAAAAAAAATATCCTTTTAACTGTCCAAACAATTAAGAAAAACGAATTGAAACAAAGTAAGTGACTATACATATATACACACACATACTTTACCAGCGTGAGTATGAGTATGTAAAACTTAAAACCTTTTTCTCGTATCCTTTTACTTGGACAAAGGTAATATGTATTAATGATGGCAAACAACTTTTTGTACTTATTGCATATATATATTTATATATATATAGCGGATTACGTCTTAGCTAGAAATTTTAATTTCGAGCTCGAAAGTGAAAAAAAAAAGAATTAATTGAAGTTTTAAAAAAAGAAAAAATTAATTATATATTTTTTATTGTGATTTTTTTACTTTATTTATATTTTTCTTTAAAAAATATAAATATTTTTGACGCGATAAGAAGAAGAAACTTTTGAGTGTTTCCTCTTCAGTTACACATACCAAACTTTTAAAAAAAAAAAAAAAGGTTCCAGAAGACTTTACCACTTTTCTTCAGGAGAAAGCAAAATTTCCACTCAATGATCACACATTTCCCAGTAGATATGAAAGGAATACGCACCGATAACTAGCTAGCGCATGTGAAAGTCGTTTGATATGTAAGATAAAATATAATTTTAAAAATAAAATATAAATTTATTTTATTTCATATTTTAATTATCCTATATAAAAATGAATATTTTTAATTCGCAAAATATTATTTTTGTTTATTATTTTTGTTTATCTGTTCCCGCGAATCAAACGAGATCCTATAATATTTTTAAGAAATAGAAAAAGGTGGAGTTTGTTATATTAGCACATGAGGAACAATTATAACATTGTTCCTTTCATGGTAAAGCTAAAGCATATTACTCAACAAACTTTAACTTCATGCGCAAAAAGTTCCTAGAAAAGCTTTAATTTGCACCAAACATTATTAAATTATACACATATTGAAAGGGCACTCATGAAGATATTACTTTCACAAAAGTTTGTGTCCCCAAAATTAAATCAAACCAGGACCACCTAAAAGTAATAACTCATCATTCACAATAAATAATAGTAGAAAAAAACAACAAGTATTATATATAGACGTGTTAAGGAATTACTCAAATTATATATATACACACACACACCAAGGAATTCAAAGTGTTTTTATCTTATGTGGGGTTTCTGATCAAACTGTATATATCACCTTGATTAACCGACCTTTACTTTTGTCTCTTTCTTCCTTTTTGAAAACTTAGAAAAGTTTATTTAACGATAGAACTTAATTAATTTTATATATAAAGAGAGAATTTTTATACAATTAGGTTTTATTTGGTAGGAGTGATTTGGAAAATAAGTGATTTTTTTTTTATAGTATTTAAT
>JACEIK010001933.1:92903-121322 GCA_018107945.1 Datura stramonium
TGTTGTTACTGTTCCATATTTTTTAAACGCTGTGTAGTGCTTTCCTTATTATTTGATATGTCCTCTTTACTTTTGAATTTTTCTTTTCAAACTTCTTTGATACGCGTTATTTGAGTTGAGGGTCTTTCGAAAACAGCGTCTCTACCTCCGTGAGGTAGGGGTAAGGTCTGCGTACACTCTACACCCTCCCGATTTCACCTGTGGGATTACCCTGGATATGTTGTTATTGTTGTATAAATGCTAGATTTTGTAAATCAGTTGCAGTAAAAATCTTCTTCACTTGGACTTGTTAAAAAAAGAAATATCTTACCAACTGAGCTTAAGTTCTAGCTGACAACTCTCAATCAGATTACAGTCATGCATTTCTTTTGCCTGTCTCTTTGTTCATGATCAGAAATTAGATCTGAGATCTGGAACTACTGTTAATTGGAACTATGGTTTACTTTTCTGATTGTTCGTTGTACCTAGATGACTGTTCTAGCATTCAACTTATCTTATGCTGGTATAGCATTCAAGTTTTACCTTTTGGCACGAGAAAATAGGGAGCATTGACCTCAGCTAGTACTGTCCAACTCCCTGGTGCATGTGCTACTAAGAGCCTGTTTGGATAGGCTTATTTTAGGTGCTTCTAAGCTAAAATAGCTTTTGAGCATTTTTGTTGGCGTTTGGGTAAGACAAGTTTTTAAGCCAAAATAATAAAAATAAGCCAAAAGCCATAAGTTAGGATTTCTAACTTATGACTTTTGGCTTATAAGCCATAAGTTATAAGCTCATCCAAACAGGATCTAACGAAGTCTCGTGCATGCATCCTAGAACTAAATGGCATATCAGTTGTGTGTTCTTTTGACAAAAGAAGATAGTTTTTAGTTAGAGGACGAAAAGTTGCTAATTAGGTGAGATCTGCATGTATAAAGTTTGTCATGGGTAAATTAATTATGTGGATGTTGATCCTCGAGAAAATGTGTTTCTGAAATATTTATGAGTAATAAAATAGATGAATCTATAGCTGGACAAAAGTTTTTTTAAGCTGTGGGCTTCTGTAGAGAAGAAGCCAATAAGTAATTGGTGCTATAAAAAAGGAAATAATTATTATGTTAGAATGTCATTCAGTTTTCCATCTCCAAAAAAGAATGTCATTCAATTCCATGTAAAGATCTTTCTCGAACTGTTAATTATTCTATATTTGTATTTGCTGTGGTTTCTAGATCCTACACCAAGTTCTCTTAACGTAGATGAGAACTACCTGTGTATTTTGCTGGGTACAGTATGTTTGTTCTGATTTTGTTTTGGGAGTGATAATAGATGTGTGGGGAGGCAAAATTATTATCATTATCAACTTTACTGATGTTCTGCTGTTGCATTTCCATTTCTGTATCATTGATTTTTTAACTAAAGTCTCTGTCAATTTCTTTAGTTTCTCGCATAGAAGCAGAAAGTAATGGTGGTGAGACATCAATGCAGCTAGATATCAACTCAGAACTATACCCTATGAAGCGAAAAGAGTTGTATAGGATGGTTATATCAACGACACTGAATATGGATGGGTCGGCTGTCACTAGCTATCCTCCTGAGGTATTTGTTCCGTTTAATTATTTGAATATTACTGCATCTTCCTCTTTAATTGTTTTGCAAGGACGATTTGATGATATAGAAATATGGTAATCTTCTCTCCGTGATACAATGGAGATAATCTTTTGTAAGATTTTAGTAGGCTGCTTGGTAAGTCCATAAATCTTGTTTGGGCAGTAAGTTGTTGATTTTGGTCTAGTAGTTGGTTATCCAGATTATCCCTTATCATCACTGTAAATTCTTGGGTAGGTTTCCATTTTATTTTCCTTTGGTTTGATGATCTCCAAATTGAAGTAAAGGTATTTATGAAACAAAGCAACCACTTGGTTTTCATTTTCTTGAATTTAGATAAATTTCATTATTTCAAAAAGAAATGTTGGAAGCTTCTTTTTATTAATTTATTTTTGCTAATCCAAGGCTTTTCTGGACACAGTAATGTGTAGGTTGGGAGGTGTGGCTGCCAAATTTAGATTTTCCTATACTTGGTAATGGCTATGCATTTAACTTCTTCAATTGCAGGGAAAATCTCTTGCTGACAAATTTGAATACATCGTGCATGGGCTAGTATATAAGGTCTCAATGGATGCATCAGGACCTGCCAAAAAAGTGTATGTACTCGCTCGTCCCATTTCTTCTATGTATTGGTTTAATTTCTAGATCTATCTATAAGCTAGATGGAAAAAATAATCAGCACAGGCAGCTTTGCAGCAGTCCAGCTAAACTTCACTTTGGATTACATAGCACCCGCTAATTCCACTATAGTAGTTATTTGCCCAACAAATCCAATCTCGTTGGTCAACATTGCCCGATTTCTGACCATTTCATCATGCAGCAATAGTGCCAGATATTTTGTTTGGATTGGAAAAATGATTAGTTAAGAATGGAAAAGGGGGAATGGTTAGATTCACCAATTTCTCTCCTCTCTCCTAACACTCTAATTTTCCCTGCCACCCCTCTTTATACTTGTGTTCACAAAAAGAATTTTTCCTCTTTATTTCATTCTTGTATTTCTTCTCCAGTTCTTGCTGAACAGACAACTCCAGACCTCTGGACCTGTGGTCAATTAACACAACTGAAAGCTCCCTTCAGTACAGTTGTAGTTTGTAGAATAATTTAAAACATCTCATGGCCTCTCATAGGAATAAGTTTGTGGCAGTGACATTTCTCTGATTTTCAAAAAGTAAGTTTAGAGATTCAAACTCTTTTGACAGTCGATTGATTTGTTCATTTTCTTTTTCCTTCATTTCAGAGTTGTTTACGTCTCCTTCGGAGGACTTCAGCTGATGCTGAAAAGTGATCCCCTCAAGGTGCATAAGTTCAAGCTTGATCAGAAGCTCTTTCTTCTTTTGAGGAAGATGGTGAAATGAACTGCATTTGTTGTTCTTGAATCCTTATGGGAGCTGAGACTTTGTTTACAAGGTTTTAGCTATCAACATGAAACCTATGCTGTTGAACTGCATCTTTGTTGGCGAAATTATGTACAGTTATGAACTTAATTAAGATGTATCGACGCTTGCTCTTGGCAAAAATGTTTGTTTTTGGAAGTGTTGGCTGGAAAACAGGTCTCTGTGAATACACTTATCCATTTTTGGCTTTGCTGCTATGAACAAGTTGGTTGTACTGTCGTATGCGTCACATGTGAAGATAACTGTTTGTTGTACTGTCATTTTGGCTTTGTTGCAATGAACAAGTTGCTTGCACTTGTGCTATATAATATGGTTTTAGGCTTTCCATGCAACTGTTTTATTCTTGCACCATACCAAAGAGGCAAAGACTCTATGCAAGTGTGTGCACCTAGTTAGACACCTAGAATTGCAAATTGGTGAAAGTTTTTTTGCTTTCTTTCCGTGAGGAAAATTCATATATAATGCATGTTGATGTTAAACTCATATTTCTTCATGGAAAAATGAATAAGCATATGCTTTAAATTCAGAACATTAAGGGCCATATAGGTCTGGAGAAGCTACGACATAGTAGTCCTACCAACCTCTTCTGTTATTTTGAGTGAAGGTGGTTGGACTGAGGGCGGTTAGAGCATCAAAACTAGTCTTAATTTCCAAAGGTAATGCAAATGTGAAACTCAATTATTCAGTAAGTCCCTATCACTTGGCATAAATGAAAGCACAAACTTCTATCTTGGATGCACTTTTTTCTTCTTCACATGGCAATTTGTCTCATGTAAGCTCGTCATACAACCAAGCTTCCTCTTCATTTCTTTCCACATGCTTGTTTTCCCCTTTTGAATCTTGCTCTGGTGACTACCTCTCTGAATTTCCCTTCTCATCATATCACATTCTTTCTCCAGCTCCAGCACCTTGCTTCCCATCTTTTCCATCTCTGCTTTCATCATTTCCTCTTCACTGCTGCTAGTCCCCCTTTCATCTTCCTCGTCTTCTTCAATCTTCAACAATCGGTTATTGGGACGACCCCCCTGTGTCCT
Source organism: Datura stramonium (assembly GCA_018107945.1). NCBI lineage: Eukaryota > Viridiplantae > Streptophyta > Magnoliopsida > Solanales > Solanaceae > Datura > Datura stramonium. The sequence continues at coordinate 96,913 of JACEIK010001933.1, forward strand.
CTTGGCCACAGTATCCTTCAACTTCAGCTGCACAGAAAACAGAATCTGCACCATCACTCGAACTGGTAGCTTTTCGTTCTGTGCAGCATGTTCACAGGCTTCAGGAGACATTTTGCTGCAATCCAACACCCTGCAAACTTCCTCCCTTTCCCAATCTGTGAGATATCTGTGCTTGTCCAAGTAGATATCAATTGCTCTATACATTCCATCAGAATTTCTATTAGTTCCTCCTGATGCTGCTTGTGATAGCTCTGCTAGTGATAAGAATGTGTTCAACTTCAAATCTATGTCACTAGCAACCTCAGCCAAGAAGTCATCAACAAGTTCTGCTACCACGACTAGGCCAGATGTATCCGTGCTTGCGTAATTGCTGTAGAAATTCTTCAACATCCTTTTCACACTTTCAGTGTCATACTGCTCTTCTTTTGCATATCCTTGTGCAGGTATTAAGAGGTCCTTGACAGTTGCCTGATCTAGTTGCTTTCCTATTCTAATCTCCAATCTGCTTTTGCATTCTGTATTAGCATCCAAGATTATTGCAGATTGCAGCATTTGAGAGAGCAAAGAACAGGGAATCAGCTCCCTTTCCTGAGGCAACAGTCTCTCCACTGCCTCAATTATATCTCTCTGAGTATTCCTCTCATAAGTTGATGGATCATCTTCTCCTATAGTGCCCGGGAAAACCCATTTGTTCAGATAGTGAAACAGAGATGACGCCACATATTCCAAAGGGACTTTTCGATGAACCATTGCACGAAGTATGGGCTCGTAGAGAGCAATGGAAAGTAGTGTCAAGTCCTCTGATTTCCAGTCAAGAACAAAGAGCCTCCTCCTCACATTTGGCTTATAGGCATTTTCGTCGTTCTCACTGTCATCATCTGTTGTTGTTACATTCCTCATTGGCTCTCCAAGAAGACCTGGATCATGCAGTACTTTGGAGATGATGGATTCTGCACAGGCATCAATCAGGGAAAGATCCGCAGCTTGTTGAAGAATGGTTTCTGCAGATTTGAGGGCTTTAATACATTTGTTCCAGCTAGGAAGGACAGTATTCTGAAAGTAGAAACAAGCTTTCTTTGCGAGGTTGTTGGTGCTGTGAATCTCGGACATTCCAAGATAGTGAGCAAGGCAAAGGACTTTCATAACATTCTCAGGTGACAGGTTTATGTCGAAGCCATGGCAGAACCTTGCTACAAGCTCAAAAGTTTCAGAATCAGTGGGAATATCCCCTAGCAAATGGGAAAGATCATCTTCAGGATTCTCTTTCAGCAGTGCAGCTAACTTTGAAGATCTTGCAGCCAAAAGTTCCTGTAAGTTCAACACAAACCAGCAAGCTTAGGAAAGTTGAAACTTAATTTAGAGAATGACATAAGAGAACTCCTTTCCTTATTTGGTGTACCTACTTGAGCCGGATGAAATGAAACTTTCACGTCCGATTTCGAAGGGGGGAGATCCTATAGGAAAAAGTCTATCAAGATGAGTGTTATATGCACTTCTTTTTTTGTAGGCACCTATATCGGAAATTCATTGGCCAAACTAATCCGGCCAAATCCAATCCTGATTGCCCCCCCCGTAGAACCTCAACAACAGCAGTATCAGCAAAATAGGTAGAATGATGTCCAGTTGCCCTAAGGGAGTAAAGCGCCTTCCTACCAAGTACCAAGGCTCAAACTCGAGACCTCTGGTTAAGGGAGGAGGGCTCCCAATCATCCAGCTATATCCATTAGTGTCGTCTTGCATGACACAGGAATCACACTCGCTTACAGTTGAAGATTTTAGTCTTGGGAGGATCAGAGCAATTCTTACCCTATTCAAGGAGAATGGCACTCCACAAATGTGGAGCTGGACATCTGATGATGAAGCATACATTGGTTTCCTGAAAGGAAGGGGAAAACAAAGAAAGAAAAGAGAACAAGATTAAAAGGTTTCATAAGTGAAAAAGAGAACTACTGAAAAAGAGTTCAATGAGAGTATTGTTAACTTAATATGTAAACTTCTACCTGGATGGAGATCCTATGCTTTTGCTTGTGGTCATTTTATCATATTTTCGTTGTTTCCAAGTCATCAAGAGATGAAATTTTAGGGCCTTTCAGGCTATAAGATGTTGGAATCAGTAGATTCTGATTGCTACTACTCTGATCAACCTGCAAAAAATATATATAGCAATAAACACTCCGGAACTCCTTTTATGTGTTTACAGTAATGTTAAGGAGTCGTTTGGTTCACGTTCTAGTTATGCACAGGGGCCTAGCAGAGTTGGGAGAGCTAGGGGGTTCATCCGCATCCCCTTTTGCTGGAAAATTATACAATATATAGTAGATGCTGAACCTCATTGACTTTTTCCGTGTTTACTTTTTTACGTTTTGAATTCCTCTAGTGAAAATCTTGGCGAACTAGGGTTACTATACAACGAAGATTGATACATGGATTATCATCTATTGAGTGATAATGCAGAGATTATTATACAACGTAATACTATTATAGAGATTGGTATTTGAGTAGTCATGCTTCTGCAGGTACTTAAAGAAATTAAATGACCTAATTTCAGTTCAAATATCATCCCAACTAGTACTAAATGATTGGATTGTGGGGAGATATTTCATTTTTCTTTATCTAGATAGAAAATGGATGCCAAACAGATGGGATGATTGAGTATTACTTCACTTCCTCTTAATTCAAACTAAACTATTTCTTAGCTATTTGTTCATGTTCCACTGGCCGGGGACATACAGAAAACTACTCCTCTTACTTACTACAGGAGACTTACGTAGCCAACGCTAACAACAAAACATACCTGAAAAATCTTGAAGTATTTTTCTTCTTCTTATTCTTGTTCTTGTAAATAATATGTAAAGTACAAGTTAAGGAGGAATGAGAAAGAGAAGAAATAAAGAATTTAGTATGCAAAGTAATAGTTTTTTGTTAAGCAGCGTTCACTATTCAAACGTTGGAAACGTAATATTTGGAGATTCTGTTATTTTTCAAGTGCTTTGATATGAGATAAACACTCCAAAAACCCAACTAAAATCTCCTCGATTTTAGCAACGGCTCTCACATATTATACCCTCTTTCTTTTTCTTTTTTTTACAGAAAGTTATATATTTTTCTTCTTCTTTTATAAACAATTTTCTCATTTTTTTTTAATTTTAATTTTTTTAAATTTTATTGAGTATTTTTTCTATTTTAAAATTAACTAATAGTCTGTTTGGCCAAGCTTCCAGGAGGTCAAAAATGTTTATTTTTTTCTTCTAAAAAGTGTTTATTTTAAAAATGAGGTGTTTGGCCAAATTTTTGGGAGAAAATAAATGCTTTTAGGGAGTAGCAGAGGTTGTTTTTTAGAAGTAAAAAAAAAAGTTTTTGACCAAAAGCACTTATTTGAAAAATACTAAAAGAACACTTAAAAGCACTTTGCAAAAGCTTGACAAACAAAAGCACTCAACAAGGATTTTCCTTGGCTCCTAGTATCGGGCATGCACGAACTAAGACTTGTTAAGCAAACAAAAACAACAAAAGAAAAATAAAAAGGAAAATAAGAACCAATAGTAAAGCAAACACTATTAACAAAAGTCTTAGCCGTATTCCCCGGCAACGGCGCCAAATTTTGATGTCGCCCAAATTACACCTCGCAAATGAGAATAAAGCGGATGATGTCAAATATAGAACCCAACGAAGGTTGAGGTCAATTCCACAGGGAATATGGAAGAACTTGAGTTAATGTGAATGACTATTACTATTGAATTACTTATTTTCCAGGGGGGAAAGAAATAAAATAATAAACAAAAGTAAAACTACTGAATGCTTAGATCAATGTTGGTTTGTATTCAACTAACGAATTTGACTAGGATTGTGTTCCCCAAGATTTCATAACCACAAGGCTTTACACTAGTGATCTATTTCGGTGTTTAACATGCAATATTGGTAAGGTAGGTTCACCTAAATGGTTGGTCCCCAATCTAGATGATTTTCACCACGCAACTTGGTCCGTCTACGGGTGTATGCTTAATAACCCTTACCCTTGATATCTGATTAGCTATCCCCGGAAAAGTTCAAGCTATTAAATGAGGGTTGATAGCCTCAAATCTCCGTTGTATTTCTCCTTTTCCTATTCACTACCTCCTTGGTCCAATAAGTAAGAATAAGGCAAGTCCTAGCGTTTGTAACCGTCAAGAATTAATTAAAGCGAAGGGAAAAAGATAATACATGCATTAAACCTCATTCAAGAATCACTAAGTGTTTCACCTATGTGTTTCAATTCATCTTGGTTCCCACAACCCTAGTTATGGGTGTAGCTACTCATGTTTGAATGATCACAATCACAAAATATTGAATAAATCATAATTGCAACTTACAAATTATCGTAGAAGAAAACCAAGTAAATTGAATAAACTACTCATGTTTGAATGATTACAATCACAACATATTGAATAAATCATAATTGCAACTTACAAATTATCGTAGAAGAAAACCAAGTAAATTGAATAAAACTCCAAACTTGATGAATAAATTCCACGTTGCTTTTGATCCTAAAATCCAAGAACAAAATTGTAAACCTTGTTTCTTGAACCAAGAATAATCGTACAACACCAAAATCTATATGAAAAGTTGTAATAATAAACTGCCTCGTCTAAAATAAACCTAAACAATGTATTTATAGTTCCAAGAAAACCTTTTCTAACTAAAACCGAAAACCATGTCAGTCGCTGGTCACTGCTTGGTAATGATTCGTTAGGACTTTAACGAGTCGTGCTCTAGCTAAAATCACCCGTCCTTAGCATCAAATCCAAGCTTGCAACAGTCGTCTAACGACTCATTGTGCTCCTGGGCACGAGTCGTTAGGCCTCTCGTGGTCCAGCCTCCCAAATCTTTCCAAAGGCACTCTACGAGTGGCTCCTGATCTCCTAACGAGTCGTTTGGTCGACAACGGCTCGCTACATTGTCCGGGTCAACTTCACCGGCTAATTCTTCTAATACCTCTTCCCGGGGCCACGATCGACTTGTCTTGTTATCGATGTACTTCCACCCGTTAAGTACACTAGTCTTGCATCTTCAAACTCAATCTTTGCCCACGACTTCAGCAACGAGTTGTGCTAAGTGCCAATGACTCGTGAAGTACGTGGCAACACTGCTCTGTTTTAAGCATTAATTTTCCAATTTCACTTCCGAACCCGTTTTCCCGCAACATTAAACACAAAACGCATCATACCTACATGAACACCGTAATATGCATAGTTTCTGGTTTTACATTAAAGTGTCGTAAAATCACGACACATCTACAAGTCCTGCCCAAAAGTGATTTTTAAATTTATTGGCTAAATACAACCGGGAGCTACAAAAAAAGTAACTATTTTTTAATAAGCACTTTTAGGAAAAAACACTTCAAAATAAACTGATTTCGGTAGTTTCTGGCCAAACTGACCATAAAACGCCTTAATCAATTATATATTGTAATGTAATAAATATAATTTTGAGCCCTTTCAAAAGTGGGACGTGGGCCTTTTACTTATTTTTTATAACTTAATCTTTTAAAAAAATATATATTTGAATGGAAGGTTGGATAAATTTCAAATTTTGAAATTTATGAATTTTTTAAATGTTTTATTTTTGTGTTTGTTATTTTTTTTTAATTTTTTTGGCAGATTTTAATAGTTATTTAATTTATTGCATTTTTTGTAAATTCAAATTTTATAATTTTTTAATTATAATAATGATTATCTATTTAATCTAATATTTAAATATATATCAAATCATTTATCAAATCCTATTGTATTCAATTTTTTGAGTTTTTATTCTTTATATATTATTGTTAATCTTTCTCTCCCTTCCCCTATAAGCTTAATGTAATTAATCTATATTAAATTATTAGGAAAAAACAATTAATCCTCACTATCCTCACGTCTAAGATAATAATTTCTAAAATTCCTCCTCTTGCTTTTTAAAGAGTTTAACTTTATGCCACCACTCACAAAAGTGTTCATAAATTCACCGTAATCATCTTCAAACTTAATTCAAGTGGAAATTCTTCTATAATTTCGCTAATTATTTTTGTTAGTTTATTTCTTTAGAATTGTTGGAATTTTCAGAACAACTAATTACGCTTATGTTTTCAAAAATTCTAATTTGTTTGGATGATACATTTTTCTGTCTTAGATCAATCCGTTGAATTTTTTTGACTTTTTCTTTTAGTGTGTTTATTTCATTTCATAATATTATCTAAGATACGTTCAAATTCTTCGCTTTATGATTTTCTTTTAGCCACTTCCGTGAGACTGGGCCGTGTGATGAGCAGCTATTTGAGTCAGGCTTTCGATCAACATTGAATTGACAAAAATTAATATAATTTTTAAAAATATATATTTTATTAACTAATCTACTTGAATTTTACAAAGAGTATAATACCAACCTGGCCTATAAGGAAATGATGTGCTACCTCTCGTGATTAAAAAAAGTCAATTTATTTTAGCCTTTTATTTTTATTTTTCAATTAGATATTTATTTTGTCTTTTCAAAAGAAAGATGTAACTTTTCAAATGATGTGAATCAATATACACTCTTTCTTTCTTTTGAATCGCATAACTTATTTGTTTGAGATTGCAACAATTACTAATTAGTAGAATCACCTATAATTAGTTGATCATAATTTGTTTACTCTATTGTAACATTTACTTAGAGACATGTTATAGTCTAACTTATGTTTTGTGATTTTTAACAAGATTTGATTTGCTAATTTATTGAAACAATATCTATCTATGCCTTACGAATGGTTGAAACTAACAACTTTTAAATTAATAAAGTTGATATTTAATTGGAGAATACATCATTATTTCGGATCTCTCAAGTTAATGTCATGCAGCATCTTTTGTTTTTGTAAAATAGAAACTGATTTGAAAATTACTTATGTTGGCGTGAATTTTATTAAAGATTCCTCATCATTGTGTGAGAATACAACTTTTAATTGATTTATAAGAAAATTAAGAATACTCTAAAATATTTTTAATTTTAATGTTTCAATTTTCCCTCATTTTCACACCAAAATATAACATCTTTCGTCAAAGAAATATAAAAACCCTTCTAAAATATGCAACATAACTTCAGTATTATTTGTTATACTTTAATTTAATAAAATTAGTGGAGTCCTTTTTTTTTTTTAAACTTATTTACCTCGATTTGACCTTAAAATAAAAGTAAATAAGCATTAAATCTTAAAATAAAAATAAACTATACAATTGATATTCTATTATTTTTGATAAACTTATTTTATTATTTGGATAAATGATGAAGTTTCACTCAACTTTAAAAAATTTTCTCCTAATTTAAAAATTAAGAAAATACAATTGAGCCTAAATAATCATGGCATTTAAAAGTAAAATACATTGTATATTAAGATGAAGCAAGAAGAACACAACTATGATAAGTAAATTAATAGTTATAATACTTTGAATTTTTTAATTTTTTTCTTCACTCCCACATACCTAAGAAAAAAAAAAGTATTCAAACTCTTTATTTTTATCATGTCTAAATACATTATCTCAAATATATAGATATATATATACATCTTATATATTTTTCCTTCATTTTTCTATTATTAGTGAATATGACTAGTTATAGATAAGCTAACTAAATTAGTGTCATGAACCATTTATTTTAATCTATTTTAACTTAAATAAATTTAAACGAGTTATTAACCCACTTATTTTAACCATCTCAATTGCATCCCAACATGCTATTTAACAACCCTAGATTCATGCATAACAAGATAAAGTGTTCAATATGTCCTATCTAAAGTTGAAGTGCTCAAAAGAAATAGCGTTAAATTTAAAGGGAATGTTGTTGTATTTTGTCCAAAATCTGGGTAGAATTAGACTTCTTTAGATCAAACTACAGGTAAGTATTGTGATTTTCAAAACTTTTGATGCACAACGCACAAATAAATATATGCTTGCTCATTTATATTGCAAATTACAGTAGCTCTCAAAGCCTAACCAAATTGCGGCAGCTGTTCGAGTTTTCCAAAGAAGCAAGAGGTAAGGTAATGTATTTTGTGTTTTGCATTATACACAACTTCCTCTTAGTGGGTATTGAATTCTTGTAGAAGATTTCTCATTTTAACATCAGCAGTGACTACTGCCTGCAAACTGTTTGATGATATGCCTAATCCGATTTGTCTCCTTCAATCAATAAATTAATTACTTATTATTTGAGTGAATTAAATGACCATTATAAATTGTGGGTATGTTGCATTTTTCTTTTTCATTTCTCGAAATAATTGAATTACTCTTAATTGTTTGCTCAATTTTGGTTTGGACTAAAATAAACTGAGTATGCTGCATTTTATTTCATTCATTGGAAATAATTGAATTGCTCTAACTTTTTTTGCTCAATATTGGGTTATATTGTTTCTATAAGTTTGCTCTGTTTCAGCTAAATGCGAATCTCCATTCGTGAACTGCAACTAATGGCATGAAAGTAAGAAATCCTTCTAGAATTTGGTCTTTTAGTGAAGATGCTATGGATCAAACTATGTAGTAAGCTGTTCCACCACCAACTGATACATTTTGGGTAAGGAAGAAATAAATTCTTTCTTTCACCTAAAAGAGAAATAAATATAAAGAAGGTTTGAATGCAGTGTAAAATAGTTTATGTTAGTCTGTTTCCAGTTTATTAGGTCGTTCCTTCTTCAAAGATTATATCTAAGAAAGTTTAGTTAAAAAGAAAGTAGGAAAGTGCTAAGTGATAAAGACAGCTTGAGTGAGAGACTTCCTTTTCTTGGTAAATAATGGAAAAGCAATGTGTTCAAAGACATTTTAGTTGGTTTTGAAAGTTAAATTCTGGAATTATCAGTTCATTTGAGGGTCAGTAAGATGGTGAAAATTAAATTTGTAGAACTTGTGGCAACATTTCTAATTGGCTAGTAGGTCACTTCCAACTTTTCTTAGATTTATAGTTTATGAGTTATGTATGCAATATGAAAAATGGCAAGCTGTTTTGTGTTTAAGTTTTCCTTTCCTGTGCTAACTAACTCTCTTTAGTACAATAGGTCATGATCATTACGAGAAGGCCTCAATTTTGTTCTTTTTGGTACTTGTTTTTCCTCAATGATGCAATTCATTTAAATCCCTGCATGTGATTATTAATTTCTTATTTATTTGATTCATCTTGTCATTAACTGCTTTCTTGTTTTGATATGACTTAACTAGACAGGGGAAATAATTAGACCAGACAAGTAATCTTGTTAAGCACGAAACTCGTGGGATGCCTAACACCTTCCCCGGGGACCTACAATGAACTTCCTGACCTTAGAATCTCAAGTAGTAGATGTTAGAGTCATTTTGAGGTGTCTCTTCTCTTTTTCATCTATCAATTTATTTATTATTACTCATGTTAAAAAAAGTAAAATGAATTAGGTGACTAACACACCTAAAAATGTTAGGTGGCGGTTCCAATCATTAGTACCCTTAGGGTTTGTATGGCATGAGGGATAAGGAATAATAATCCCGTGATAAAATGCAAGAGTATCTTATCCCACCATCTTTACCATACCAAACAACTCCTAAGAATACCAACTTGTCGCACATTTTTAACCTTTTCTTTATTTTTAAACTCAAGGTGTTTGACAGAGAGAAATGACACGAGGGTTGATATGGGCTACAGCAGAAGTATTCTTGGCAAAGAATAGAGGAAGAGTTTTGTCTTTGTACAGACAAATATTGAGGAGCCTTAACTCACCTGCTTTACCATTGAACTTAGCAGCTAGACTTCAAAAGAAAGCTGAGGTCCGTGCCATGTTCATGTTGGGTTCAGAGGAGCAATCTCTTCATAACATTCAAGATCTTATTGATGCTGCTGAATACTCTCTTTCCATTTTAAGAAAAGGCGAAATTCCAAAACACATTCAAGTTTATCAATAAGGCCAGACAATTTTCTGTGAGTAAATGTTGTTGGCTGATCTTCCGCATGTTCTTACTTTCTTATGCATATACAAAGCATACTATTTCATTCAGCTGAACTTGGACGGTGTTAGTTTTTCTTTCGTGCACAGTTGTTCTTTCTAAAGTTCGAGTTTCATCAAATGACAATAAACAAAACATAACTCTGATAAAGAGAATTAGAGGACAAGATAAATAACTCATAGAATTCTAAGGTAAATACTTAAGGACAGGACAAGATTTTCTATGTAACTGGTAGCTCCTAAAACAAGATCATCCCACTTTCGAATTTGCGTGATAGATCTCATTATTGTTTAGAAGCTGAAGGTAGAGAGAGTAAACAAAGTTGTTTCAATATTAATTAGCTAAGAATTGTGCCCGTCCTTGCAAACAAATTTAGCCTTGATTTTCTTGACAGCATGGATATGCTATCAGCTGCTTTGTACGTCAACTTTTGTGAACTATAAAGATGGGTCAGCTACATGAAAATTTTGTTTGGTGCTCTCTTGATCTCGTAATCTACTTTGTTCACACTTCTGAGGTTGCTATAAGCATATTGCCATTATTTTGTTCAGGCAAGCTGTTACAGCGGGAGGCTTGGAGCTACTACTCTTTGAAACTAGGGGTGGTCCGGTAGCAATCACATAAACTGTCCATTTTGAAAGTTCCTACATTTTTCTCATGGTGTTTGCATCAGTTGAACTTAGCATAGATGAACAAACTTTAGCATATTTGAAGAACATTGATAAGATGATCAACTACTTGTTGTAACTAGCTACACTTGAAATTCCAATTACAGACAGGATCCCAAGATTATAAACTTATTGCAAACTTTATACATGAATAACTTCTTCAACTTCTGCATTTCTCATATTTTGCTGTTTCTGTCAACTAATTATCTTTCTATTTCTTCATAAGTAATGCATTCGTGTGTACAACTCTTTAATAAAACGACAGCAACAACTTATTCAGGATTACATGTACATACATGGTTTATTTTCCTACGAGTTGCATCCTTAACTTCCAAACACTGACATGTAATCTAACAGATTTGAAGTGATATCTAGTACTAGCAACTTAAAGTCTTGTTGAAGATTTCACGATTGCAAGATGAGTCTCTAAGCATCTCCAAAGAGGCGTCAGCATCGTATATGGTTTAGCATTTGATGGAGGTAGAAGATCTATGACATTATTCTGCTGCAGACTATTCACAGGAGGATATCAGCCAATCTAATACAAGCTGAATTACAGAGATAGAGAATGACATTTCTGTCGTTCCTACATATGTTTAGATATGATAAAACAATATACAAACATGTTTTATGATTGTTTTACACAGTTAATCTGACTAATCATGTTATATGAATTTATCCTCCACCTCATGGATAAACAATATTTGGGTGAATCAAGTATTTTTTTCTTTCAATCAATCTCAGCCACTTAATTATTAAAGTATCTCTTTATTTTAATTCTTATGACATCTTTTCTGTTTAATATATCAAAATATAATATCGTACTTCCTTATTTACAAATAATTTAAATTAAAATATATTATCTAATTCTATGGTCACAATATATATGACGTGTTTTATTACCACACATTTTATTTTAAAAAAAATCTTTAAACTTGATTTACGATCCAAGTGTGGAGTCACAGTAATTTTAGTTCACGCTAAAAATAGTTGGTAACTGATATCAGAGGTGTGTTCTTTTCATCCTCTCGTACCGGAAAAAAAAGTCCCCGAATGGTCTAACTCGAACCTAAAAAGTCCTCTGAATGGTCTAACGTCGCAGCCGATGTTATAAAACCCACCATGTACCGCTTTAATGGACGAATAACATATAACTTTTATGTTAAAAAGTCATTTAATATATTTAAATAATTCATACAAAATCCATTAAACAAAATAAATTATGATTTAGAACCGGTAAATTAAAAATCCCAATTTCGCCCCTACCTCGGTACATGTAAAAATCAGTTGGACAATTCTTCCCGCCAAAGTTCATTGTGATTCATGTAAGTCCCAGTTACAGTTGGCAGTTTCAATTTTATGGAGCTCAACATCTCAATCCATTGATATTTTTTCTGTGTTTTCTTGAACAAGAAATCAATTGTTATACTGACTATGGCTTGCTACTTCTGTCTTTCTGTTACATCCTTAAATGTTGGTTGCACTTACTAATTCTCAAGACCCTTCCGTCTTTCACAAACTCCAGACCAGCAAGTCAAACAACAATTCACTTCTTTGATCACCAAAACTAGTTCCCTACAGCACACCCAACAACCCCTTTACGCAAAAATCATATCTTTATGTTCTTCTATAATACCCTCTAAAGATATGAGCTATATCCACTCAATCTTCACTCAAATACATGACCCACATATAGATATTTGTAATACCTTAATGAGATGCGTTTTAAGCTCTAAATGCAAGGAGAATGCTTTACTTGTTATTTTAATGTATGTTGAAATGATGTGCAAAGGCTTAGATTTGGATAAATACACGTACCCTCTTGTTCTAAAGGCATGTGTACAGTTGCGTGAGCTGAGACAGGGTAGATTGGTTCATGCCCATGTGATTAAAAATGGTTTGTGCTGGATTGTATGTAGTGAACAATCTGATGCGCTTGTATGGTGTTTGCGGGTGTGTTGGGAGTGTCAGGAAGGTGTTTGATAGAAGTCCTGTAAGAGACTTATCTCGACTATTTTGATTCAGGGGCATGTCGACAACGGTTATTGGAAGGAAGGAGTGGATTTGTTCTTCAAATGACAGAAGGTGGGTTAAGGGCTGACGAAAGGATGATGGTGGTTGTGATATCTGCTTGTGCGAAATTATGATTTGAGATTGGGCAGAAGTTACACAAATACGTGCAGAGTCATAAGTTGAATTTTGATGTGTTTCTTGGGAATGCATTGGTCGATATGCATTTTAAAATGTGGCGAACCGGATGTTGCTCTTATTGTTTTCTAGGAGATGCCAACGCGAAATGTGATCTCTGGAATACATTAATATCTGACTGGCGCAAAGAAGGGAGTTTAAACAGGCCATAAGTGCCTTCAACGAAATGGTGGGATCAAGGAGTAAAGCCTGATGAGAATGAAGGGTGTTCTAAACTGTTGTAGCAATTTAGGGGCACTAGGAATTGGGAAATGGGTGCACACATTTATAGATAGAAATGGGATACAAGTAGCAGGTCAGGGCAATGCTCTTGTAGATATGTACGCAAAGTGTGGAAGCATGGACGATGCCCTTAGAGTTTTTGGAAGAATGAGAACTAAAGATGTTTATTCATACACATCCGTGATAGTTGGATTGGCCACACACGGAAAGGCACGGAAGGCACTTAATCTCTTCTATGAGATGCTTGAAATTGGCATACAACCAAATGAGGTCACGTTTGTAGGGGTTCTCACAGCCTGTAGTCATGGAGGACTAGTGGAAGAGGGCCACAAGCTTGCAGATATGTGAGAAAAATTAAACTCGACAGAGCACTATGGCTGTATGGTTGATCTGTTGAGTCGTGCAGGGCGATAGATGAAGCAATGGAGTTTGTGGAACATTACAATGGAACCTGATGCTTCTATTTGGGGATCAATATTAGCAGCATGTAGGATCCAAGGAAAAGTTGAACTCGCTGAGCATGTGACCGAGATACTTGTCAATATAGAGTCTGGAAAGATGGTACATACATACTGATGTCAAACACATATGCTTCAGTCGTGTAAATGGAGTATGCTTAGGAAGTGAGAAAAGCAATGAAGAGACAGAAAAATAAAGAAAGTTCCTGGATGTAGCTCCATTGAACTTGATAGTGTTGTTTATGAATTTAGGAGATGTGACAAGCCCACTACTAAGTAAAGACATATAGCGATGGTTGAGCAATTGACGTTTCATCTAACTGGTACCGAGGCCTTGTCAAAAATGGAAGTGACTATTTCATAGTCTGAACGCGTAAAAGAAGCTATAATTAGTTAGATATGGCAGTTGTTCACTGTTCTTTCATACATTGCTACTGTGTTTCACTCAGCTTGTCTCTTCTAATGGCAAATGCACTGTGCAATGAAGTTGGCAGTATAATCTGACATGGAATTTGTCAAGTTGATCTCAGGCTTCACTTGACTTAAATGGCATTAATTCTTTAGAAGCTCTGCTTTAGGATGATTTCCTTTGTACATTTTTGTAGCAATTTTTAAGAATAATAAAGTATATTACAAAATAGAAGGGGCGCAATTTGTTGGGGGAATTTTTTGTGACATCATCTGCGTGATTGTTGTTGGGATACTTGCCCTTTGCACACCAAACATTACGTATATAAGTAAATGAAAAATGTGATCTGCAGCTTTGCTTGCGGTTAGATTTAACATTGAACTAGTTGAGCAGCTGACCCAATCAATTCCTTTCTACCTTTTCAAACACATGATTTAGGTGTGTTCTGGAAGGAAAATGTTTTTCAGAGAAATGCTGTTTTTACTTATTTTGTCCTTGCTCAAGATATACGTGAAGATATTATCCTAAAAATATTTGTATATATCTAAGATAAAATGACAGGATGACATGTGTTATAAAGAGTGGGGTTGGTATAATACGACTTATTTTCCTATTTTACAAGAAAGTCATTTTTCATTTTTTTTTCACAAGGAATTTATTTTTCTAAAGAAAATTATTTTTTAAAATTTTTGATTAACAGAATATAAGAAAATAGAGAAACATTTTCTAGAATACCAAACTCATCCTTAGAGTCTACAATTGTTAGTTAAAAGGTACGAGATCTAGCTTGCTCAGACCCCAAGGGGATGACCCTGCGGTGGAAGAACTGGAGGACAACCCTGGGAACAAAAGCAAATAACACTCGGAATTCTTCTCGAAAAAAGGAGATAGCACGTATCGAGTGGTTAAGTAGAACTGTATTCAACCGATCGTAACACCACCGCATGAAAAAGTACAAGTTCAATGTGCAGAATCTTTTCTTGTGTCAGAGGTTAATGACATAAATTTTTAAAAGTAGTGCTAGTTCCACTTACTTGATGTAGTTGAGTTTATAAATCTTAACGTAAGACTAAAATATGAAAATTAAATGTGCATCCTGTCTCCGCATAGCTAACATTTTCACTTATGAAATTTGAAATATAAAAAAAGTAAACATACGTTGCTCAAGAGATCAATACGATCTACTAAATATACCTAAAAGTAATTTTAACTATATATAAATGATAATTATTTTGTTGAAGAAGGTTTGGAAAAATTCCCTTGACTATACTAGTTCCGCTATAACCCAATTCCTCAAATGTTTGAGTTGTGTTGGTTACGTGCCCCAAAATAACATAAATTCCTGTGAAACAAAGACAATAATTGACGTACAAGGGAAACATGCAGTTAGCAGCAGAGTTCGCTGTGGTAGAGCATCCCACCAGGAAGCATAAGTTAGCTTCAACAGCATATATATATATATATATATATATATATATACATGCTACTTCTCCATTCCAATTTAATTATGTGATATAGGTTTGATCAACATAAAATTTAAGAAATATGAGAAAATTTTATACTCTTTCAAAATTAACCTTAAAATATATGAATGTTATATGTAATTTTTGAGTTACGGTCTAATTGAACCCGAACTTTGATGCGAGACATAAATTTACGATAAAATTATTAAATTTGAAATTAATAATAGATATGAATCCATAATTTTAAAATACAATCTGCTTCAATTACAAATCTTAAAAGACAACCCATGTTTTTAAATCCTACATCCGCCTGCAGAAGAAGATATATCACAGCGACTCTTGTCAAATAAGTGTATATATATATATATATATATATATATATATATATTATAACCTTGGTGTTTGCGTACCCTCAACACTAATTGTACGAGATATATGCCACTTCCACCAACAACAAATATCGTAACTTTATTCACTAAGCGCTAATAAGGAAGTTTGGAAAAGAAAATCTAATGCTTTGTTTATGTTGGTTTTAACCTAAGATCTCTACTATTCTTCAAGACGTAAATCAATGCTGAGTCAACAATCATCGAGGGGTCACCAAGCGAGATCGAGACCAGATCTCTCGTATAGGTATAGGTGAGCAGGCTATGAGAGCCGCCTTGTTTCGATCTAAAGAAGACTTGGAGACATTTGAAGATATGGCTAGATCAACAACATCTGCTTCACCCACTTATTAAATAAAAAAATAAATCATATCATATAAATTCATAGAAGAAATAGTATTTTATGGATATAGCTTTGATCCTAAAAAACTTGTGTGTTTGCCCTATGTCGTGGCGTGGGGAACCTTTGAGTATATTTCCGTGAGGCGTATCACAAGAAATAAAACACCCGTGTGGTGGATAAAGCGAAACTAGAGATAAGAGGATATGTACGCAATTTTTAATAACATACCTAAATGAGATGATGACGCATTGTTAACTCGTATCACATTCATTATTAAAACAAATACTCTACGTGTTAGTCTTATAGAAAGGAATTAGGTTTGTCCAGAGGACGTGATAAAAGATATTCCTTTCGCTTTCTTTAATTTACGTATTATAGTTTAACTGAACATAAAATTTAAAATTACTAACTTCTTAATAGGTGTTCATTTATCAAAACATTTATTAATAAGAGATAACTTAATAAAATATATCCCGTAGTTATTATTTTTCTTAACGGATAAGAAATGCTCTAAAGGATATTTATTTTGAAATAAAAATATTAATAAATAATTGTATCATTTTTAAATACATAAAATAAATTAAACGATATTTATTTAAAACCAAAAGAATATTAGTTAGTAACTGCATCATCCAAGTTGGCAGTCACAAGAAATGTGTGATCGACCTTTCAGCATATATGTTTATAAGTATTATATCCCCCAATGATTGAGCATTTACAGCTAGCAAGATTATTGAAACAGTTTATTTTTGGGTACCCCAAGCTGTTCCCCAATTTGAAGCTACATTGTTACAACATGGGTGACAAATGAAATATTTTATACTCCTCCCTTCGAAATTCAAGAGATAATCGATCACGCATTTTTTAATTTAAAGCTATTTCAAAATTAAGTTAATTATTAATTATATGTTTTCAAAAATTAATAGAATTATATTAATTTTTTTAATTTTTTTAATTTTTTTATCTTTTTTGATTTTTTTAATATTTTTATTTGTTTTTAAAATTGAGTAATTTTTTCTTTCTTAGCTTAAATTCAACTGATTCTTTTCATCCTTAAGTAATCCAAAATAAGCCTATGCTATCTTTATTTTTTAAACTTTTTTTCAATGATTTCTGATATTTATTTTGAAGTTTGACTGTTTTAAATTTGCATCATAAAATTTTATTTTAATTTTAAAAATAAATCACTTTCCATCAAAAATAGTTTTATTTTAATATTTCAATCTGAAACTTCTGATTCAAACTTGAGGTGACTACAAGATTAAAACAAAAGCAGCTCAATTTCCAAAGAATTTTATAAAATAAGGATTTGATAATCACGACTCAAATCTATAGTTTTTAAATAATTTTATCGTTAATTCAAAATTTATTTCAAATTTTTTTTTTTGAAAAGTATAGTGTAGCATGCACTCAAATTTGGATAAGGCAATGATGAAAATCAATAGCAAGTTATGCCTAAAAAATCGTACACAAACTTTCTGTGATATCATTTTGAACGGCGATAAACTTGCTCTTCAAATATATCAAATTGGTACTTTTTCGTCCAAAATTATGTTGATAAATATATCAAAAATTGATATATATATATATAGGCAATGGAATATGTTTAAATATTTTATGTTGTATTTTTTATTTATAAACATGAAAATCCCGTAATTTATGAAAATTATAAAAGAAATTTCTAACTCTTATATAATTTTACCAAATTAGCAAATCATAAATTACAAACAACATGATCAATATTCAAGCATTTAGTACATTAATTAAATCACATATTCCCATGTTCTTTTTTATAAATGTTACTGTTGTTGTTACAAA
Organism: Datura stramonium; assembly: GCA_018107945.1. Taxonomy (NCBI): domain Eukaryota; kingdom Viridiplantae; phylum Streptophyta; class Magnoliopsida; order Solanales; family Solanaceae; genus Datura; species Datura stramonium. The sequence continues at coordinate 114,835 of JACEIK010001933.1, forward strand.
CTTTCAAATATACATAATTTTACTATAAGATTCACTTGATCTAAAATTAATAATAGTATGTAATTATATATTCTTTTAATATAATTCTTTCACATCAAGCATGAGTTTTTTAATAAAATATAAACTGTAATAAATTTTTATATTTAAAAATTTTGAAATCATAATTTAAAATTCATTATTAAAAATTTTAAATCTTACTTTTTAGAAAAATGAAAATAAAAATAAAAATTTATACAAATTTCATACACAAACATTTCAAACTTAAAATTGAGATTTCAAATCCACTTCCAAACATCTGCTTAACGAAAATATTGGCACCTAGTTGCCAATTACATGTACTATATATTTTTCTAATAAATAGACACCTTATTAGTTACTAGGTTGTAATAAAATAGTCTGTTTTTTGAAAAATCATTTTTCTTATAATTAAATGGTAACATATGATAAAATAAAGTACGAGTTTATCAAATATCATCAACACCATCTTTATTTATTATAGTGAGATTACAATAGGAAAAAGCCAAACGACCTTATCTTATATGTTTATTCAAAATTGACAACATTTTTCTTACAAAGTCAAATTTTCACTTCAAAATGAAACATAAATTAATTTATATCTTTCATTGTGTTTTTTATTTAAAAGTGCTATGTAATTAATTAAATTGTTCAAAAATACTCTTTCTATTAGCTGTTGCTTTAAAACAAGAAAAGATATAGATTATTTTGCGCTTGAATTATTCAAAATAGACAAAATTTTCCTCCATTTAAGATTCTGGACAAGTGCAATTACTTTGACTATTTTAAATGATAATTTTTATACAATGTCAATGTTATGTATATAAAATTAAATGACTAATGTTAACTTTTTAATTGAATATTTATTCTATTGTTTTCTTTTAACATTATTATAGCCTCGACTGAGATCTGAAATGACTTAAAGTTAAAATAAATAATATAACGTATCAAGATGTAATTGAATTTAATAAAATTTATAAATCATATCTAATGGGGTAAAGAACCAGAAGAAAACAAAAGCTATATGCCATCATTTTTTATATATTAAAATAGAAAGTCTTTATGTTACTTACTGTCTTTATGTTATGTTGCTATTGCATTTCTCATACATGCAACTCCTTATCAAAAAATAAAATTATATTAAAATAACAAGAGCAAAATTTGCTCTATATTTTTAAATAAATAATTCAAAGGTAAAATTAATATTTTCTTTTTCTCATTTGAGAACAACAGTTAGTAAAAAGAACATTTTAAAACTATTTAGCTAGTTAAAGAATATTTTTGAACTAATTAACTAACGATGGGTGCATTTTTAAACCCTAAAATATAATAAAAGATAAAATTCATCTATTTTAAATAGTTGAGAAATATTTTTAATTTTTGGTTTCAAACATTATTCATTCACACAAATGGTGATATTTGTGAGAGATATTATTAGTTGAGGAGTAACAAGTTGTTTATCATTCTAATGACATGTGGTATAAGGGCCCCACTGTTCAGTAATTTCCTCCATGCAAACTGCCCACTCCAACTAATTTAAACAACCACTCAGACAGTAAATCACTCATATTTATGCCTACCTTCTCTATACTGATTTTTATCATATTAATTAGTGCATAACATATAGTTTTTATTTATAATTAATTTAATTAGACACAAGAAAGAAAGGTAGGGCTGAGATGGTGATGTATATATGTTGGTCAGATGGGAATCAAAGCTGCAGCTAATGTAATTAATTACTCAATTTAAGCAAAAACAAAAAAGAGGCAAGTAATCAAATACTTTAGGAGATTATGAGTGGTGTAATGTGGTAATTACTTCAGTTAAAGTTATGCCCCATGCATAAGTTCAGTGCACAAGTTATGTCTAACGCATAAGTGCAGTCACACAAGTTATGCTTGAAAGCAAAAGAAATTAAACTCAAGACACAAATTATGTCTTTAGCGGCACAAGTTATGTTCCAAGGCAAAAAAAATTATGCCAAAGACATAAGTTATGGCTTAAGGCACAAGTTCTCTTAAAGTCTTGTCTTGCAGATGAAATACTGTAGAACTTATGCCTCAAGGCAAACGTTCTGTAAAAAATTTGTCTTGCGAAATTAACTTTGCCCAGTAAAATTAGGTCATAATTTAGAGTATTTTGATCATAAATTTTCATTAAATGAGTAGTAAGGGTAACAACTAAAAAGAATTTGAGGGGCAAAAATTAAAGATCATCCCGAAACAGAGGTAGTTTATGCAAAAAACTGTTTAGTATAAAGCAGTCACCGTAAGGAAGTGCTAAACGGTTTCGAAGCAAATTCGAATTTAATTGGGCCCAAATACAAATATCGAATACCGAGCGAAAAATCTTAGAAAAAAAATAGAAAAGATTATGAGTGGTCCCAGCTGACCTGGAAATAACAGTAACAAACTTCCCTTGCTATGAGGAAAAACTGAAGCACACAACTTTATATATACAGTATTCAGTTTTTAGTCTCCTAACCCAAAACCAACCAACCAACCTTTATTTGCCAATCCCACAACAGCATCTCTCATTCTCTCAGTTGCTCTACCTTTTCAAGTAGTAGTCTTTTTCTCAAACTTCTTCTGTTTTTTCCTTTTTTGTTTTCTGTTTCATCATTTCTTGTTGATATTATGGAACTGTTCAACAGCTTCCCTTGTTTTATCTGATGAAGTTGATCAGCTATTTTCTTGAATATTGCTTTGATTCAAAAGACTCAAACTTTTAGTACAAGCTGGTCCTAATTGTACCATAAGTTTAGGTAAAGTTACTTTCTCTTTTTCTTTTTCAGAGCAGTGAAGTTTAATTTCTTGAAAATGGTATCTTTTATTTACTGCTTTATGTCCTTTTTATTTATTACAGGTCTGCAGAAAGTACAACAGAAAACCAAGAAAATGTATGTAGAAGAAAGTGCTTGTTTTGATCATGCCACTCATGTGCAGCATGAAGGACTAGCAGAAGATGTTTTTGCCATACAAGAACATACATATCATCATAATTCCTCCCAACAAGATGCTGCAGTTGTGGCTGCAGCATCCTTGGAAATGGAATTTCAGCAGCAATTGAATCATGAGATGGAACAGTGTTACAATAATACTCATAACAACAGCATGCAAGATCAATTGATACACGATCAACCCAATAATATTAATCAAGGGTTATCTTGTGATCAATCTAACTGGGGAGAAATGAGTTTTCCTCAATACCAAAATCAAGAAGATAATACTAACAACAATAATAATAATAATAATAACTTTCAGCAGCAAAATTTCCCAACTCCAATACCTGAAGCTCCATATCTCACAACCCCTGATCTTCTCAACATGTTTCCTTTACCAAGATGCTCACAATCTTCTTTGCTTCCTCAAAAATCTCCAAATTTATTAACTTCACTAGGCCTTATAGGTGACATTGATGGTGCATCAACTTCAAGTGCAGTTTATGACCCTTCTTTACTCCCATTGAATCTACCCCCACAACCCCCTTTATTGAGGGAATTATTCCACTCTTTTCCACATGGCTATGGCTTAAGAAACTTGAGAAGCAATAATACTTCTTTCTTTAATGGGTTGGAGGAGAGAGATCAGGTGAGTGGTGGTTTATACCAAGATGGAGAAGGAAGGCCTTTTGACAATGGGATTTTTGAGTTTTCTGCTGATATGAATGAGATTGCCAAAAATAGGGATGGTAAAGAGACAAAACATTTTGCTACTGAGAGGCAGAGGAGGGTGCATTTAAATGACAAGTACAAAGCTTTGAGGAGTATGGTTCCCAATCCTAGCAAGGTACTCACTCTTTCACAATCATAATTAACTTGGTTTTCTCTATTCATTTTCTGCTTTGAATAAGATTTTTGATCCTTCTTCAATATTGCACATCTTTTTGGTATTTAATATGATGGCCTACTGATATATACCTCTTTGTATCCTGTTTGGGATTGTAAACATTTTGTCAATACAAGAATGATAGAGCATCAATAGTGAAGGATGCAATTGATTATATCAATGAGCTGAAAAGGGGAGTGAATGAGTTAAAACTTATGGTGGAGAAGAAGAGATGCAGCAGAGATAGGATGAAGAGGCAAAAGACAGAAGGTGGTACTTCCCTGGATGGTCCTGATGCTAAGCAAATGGATGAAGTGGACCAATCTTACAATGGAAATTCATTAAGGAGCTCATGGCTTCAGAGGAGGTCCAAGAACACTGAAGTTGATATCCGGATCGTAGACGATGAAGTTACTGTCAAACTTGTTCAGCAGAAGAGAATCAATTGCCTTCTCTTTGCATCTAAGGTTCTTGATGACCTTCAACTTGATCTTCACCATGTAGCTGGGGGACTTATTGGTGATTACTACAGCTTCTTGTTCAATTCCAAGGTTGGTTTCAAGTTGTTTACATTTTGAAATTCTGATATTGTATTCATTGTTTTGTCTAAATCCTCAAATCATGCAGATTTCTGAAGGATCTACTGTGTATGCAAGTGCAATAGCCAAGAAACTCATTGAGGTTGTGGACATACAGTATGCAGCAATTGCACCAACTAACAGCTATTAATTAATTAAGTTCAGCTCTTTCATTTATGGTAATCTTTCTTCATCCCTGTTGATCTGAAGTTGATAAGTTTTTTTGGTTAACTAGAAGCACCACCACCACCAGTGGCAGATTTATATTAAAGAGAAACAAAATACAATGAACATAAGGGGATTAGACCACTACTAGTGGCTGATTTTTTGAAATCTTGGCACACTTTCTTTTTTTTTCTGTTTTTGATCTCTCTGTCCTATCTAACACATAATTGGAGTCATCTTCTTATGAGAAAGATTGACAAAACTGTTCTAGGCCTCTTTTCTCCACCATATTCATAAATATAAAGTTGCTATTATTGTATTGTTATAGATGAACTACATTATTTGAGCATCATCAAAAGGGAAATTATGGATGTGACCCCTGTCTTCTTTCAGTTCCAAGAATTGACATTAGTGGGAGCCATGGTATAATGAAGAAAATATAGAACTAATATTTTTTTTTAAAAAAAAGAGTCAAGTGAAGATTTATGAGCTTTGAGTTTCTAAAATTGGGCATGTTTTCTGAAGTACATACAGACAAGCAGTAAGCAGTACATGAATTTTGCAAAGCAGTTAAAAAGTGTAAGAAGGCTTCTGTTTTTGTCCACTTTACCAAAAAAAAAAGGGGACTTATTTCCCTCAATTGCTGGACCACTTGTAGTTGTACAAAGAAATGGTATACCTTGCTTTATCTCTTACTACTAATTTTCTTGTTTGATGCATACATGTCCACTTGATTTTTTTCACCTTTGATTTTCTGACTGTGGCCTCAATTTTCTTTGTTGTGTCTAGTGCAGATTTCTCTACCAGTGGATGATAGTGTTAATTTAGTGTTAGTGTTCTTCAATTAGAAGGAATAACTTTGTTGGATCCATGGAATGAACTGCTGACTAGTGGCTAATTTACTCAAGTTCAATTTGACACTTCTTTCTAATAAGGACTATATATATATTATTATATATGCTCCGTTTATCTATGAGGATTTCTATAGTTAGTGTAAATTGTAATACAGAAATACAGACTCTTACACAAACTATATCATATCGCCATGAAATTATGCTATTTCTGCGCGTGTGATTTCCGCACTTATTTAACTTATATATACTCACCGTGTAAAGAAATTTTACTATTTTAGTGTATGTGCTAAACTATATTGATTCAAATAATTATCATAGTGATAATGAAAACAAAAATAATGAGTCAAAGGTGTGATGAAGACCTTTACCAGTATGAGGGAGACAAGGGTACAAAGAAGGGAAGCTTGCAGGGCTGCAGTTTCCCAATAAAACTTGTGTTGCACAAGATCTCCACTTGCTATTTATCTACTGGCTTTTTGTCTACATGTTAGTAGTTTCTTGCTACTGGCTAGTTTGTTTACAGGTTATCATTAGGGTTTCCAATTTGGCACTAGAATACAAAGCTTCAACCATGTTTGAATTGGTCCAAGCTCAAGTACATACTATAAAAACAATAGAATAGTTGTAATAGAAAAATCTGCATATTTGAAATTTTACTTGTGAGTATAGACAACTTCACTTCTCTAAAGACTGGAAAAAGTGCTTTATATCATAACCTACACAAGCAGATCTTTAACTAGTAGACTCCTAAATTATACATGTGACCATTATTCAGTCTTTCATCTTTGCTTATACTAATGGACTTTTTAATAGCATTGATAAGGGAAAGACGAGATAATGAACAAGAAAATTGTGTGAATAAAGAGATTAAACCTAAACTAAATTATGATCTTTTAATGTGTTTGGTATGAAAGAAAAATATTTTTATATGAAGAAAATATTTTCTAGAAAAACAAGTTGTTTTTTATTTATTTTCTTGTGTTTGGTATGCAAATAAATAATATTATTGTAAAATCATTTGTTTATATCTAAAATAAAACTACGAGGAT
>JACEIK010001933.1:129870-143235 GCA_018107945.1 Datura stramonium
TTTCTTGGAGAATTACATAAATTAATATTAAACCAAATTATTTTTAATACGTGAGTTGGCCAAAAAACATAATTAGTAAATCATGGGATTCATGCATACTTGTAGATAATACATCAACTTTGCAAATCATCAAATCATAATGGTATTTGAGTAAATCCATATTTCAAATCATAAATCATGATGGGTGTATAATATCAACAATTTAAGTAAAGATCTTAACTCGATTGATCATAGAACATGCATAATTAGGATTAGTTTCGTAGAGATTGAAATCAATAATTTTATATTCAAAATAATTATAGAATCTTATCATAATTTAGAAAATATAATATAAATCATGAAATAAAATAACCCATTAATAGTTCATTAGAATCCCACAAGATTTAAGTTAAAACCCCATAAGATCTTTATATCAAATTTCATGAATTAGGAAAGATTGGGCATGGTGAGAATGAAAACACCCATTCATAACCCTACATACCCCGGTAAGATCAATTCTCCCCACTCCTTGAAAGCCCAAAGGGAAATTGATGAAGAACACCTTGAAGACTAGCTTGATCACCTCCAAATTTTCTAACTTCTGTGTGCATGAGAATGAATAGGCTAGGAGCGCTTAACCTATATTAATAAACCCAAAAAACAACTCAAAACAACGTAGTTTAGGATCTTAAAGCATAGGAATGATGAATATACCTTAAATGAAAAATCCTAAAAATATGCACTAGGTGAACTAATGGGCATACCAATGAGTCATTGGAGGATACCACGACTTGTGGTATCCGTCCGTCATCTGCACTGCCAAATCCTCGATCTTAGGTTCAACCCACGACTCTACAGGAGGAGTCATCCTTACCTTTAACAGGTTGTTGATTCGATTGTTACTTCCTCCTGCAGATCCTATACTTCTCCCCACAATGAGCCTCACCACGACTCGTTAATACCTCCAATGAGTCGTGGTTACCTTCCATTAGGTCCCCTGGAAAAATGACTTCCTATACAATGACTCGTGACCATGACTCGTGTACTCTCACGACGGGTCATGGGATAACCCGTTAGATCCCCTAATCCTGAAGTCTAGTACCCACCACGATTACAAATGATGACTCATTGTTCCCTACAATGAGTCATTACATCACTCGTTGTTTCCACTTTCACAAAACCTGGCCCTTCCCATGGGTCGTTGGTTGGACCAATGATCCGTTGGGTTGTCCGTCTTGTGGGTTTTTCCTAGTCTCAGCCAACTTTCACATTTTAAATCCCGGGTCTAATCTTAGGAACCTTAGGGTTATTACAATATCTCCCCCTTGGGAACATTCGACCTTGAATGTAGGAAACAAGCAAAAAATAGATACATGCAATCATTAAACTCAAATACTGACATTTAAATCGAAATTGACGGAATGACTATCTCCAATTCAAACCATATAGCTGAACTGATTTCATGATTCACATACACATCCACATACATAAAAGAAACTTGAACATATGAACTGACCATGAAAACTAAATAGAGTTTTAGGTCAAAACTGATACCTAAAGTTGGAACTGGGCCAATAGAGAATAAGTGTGAGTATTTAGCCATCATATCCGCTTCAGCTTCCCACATAGCTCCTTCAACATGCTGATTCCTCCATAACACTTTAATTGAAGATACTTCCTTGTTCCTTAGCCTCTAAACCTGACGATCCAATATTTACACCGGAACTTCCTCATAGCTAAGACTATCTTTACAGCAACACAGTCCACCGGGACAGCTAGAGCTGGATCACCCAAACATTTCTTCAAAAGAGATACATGAAACACAAGTTGCGCAGAAGACAATTCTAAAGGCAACTCCAACTCATAAGCCACGTTGCCAACATGTCTCACTATCTGATCGGGCCGAAATAGCAGGGACTATGTTTCCCTTTCTTTTCGAACCTCATAACTCCCTTCATGGGAGACACCCTTAGGAATACCATGTCATCGACTTCAAATTCTAATTCTCTTCTTCTCACGTCAGCATAATACTTTTGGCAACTCTGGGCAGTTTTCAACCTGTCTCTTATCAATTGAACCTTCTCTATTGCCTCATGAATCAAATCCGACCCTATCAGTTTTGCCTCACCAACCTCGAACCATCCGATGGGTGATCTAGATCTCCGCCCGTAGAGAGCCTCGAACGGTGCCATTTGAATACTAGAGTTATAACTGTTATTGTAGGAATACTCGATTATGGGAAAGTGATCATCCCAACCACCCTTGAAGTCAATCACACATGCCCTCAACATGTCCTTGAGAAACTGAATTGTCCGCTCCGCTTGACCATCCATTTCTAAGTGAAATGTTGTGCTGAACTTAACCCGCGTACCAAGCCCTTTTTGGAATGACCTCCAAAACTGAGAGGTAATATGAGTACCTCTGTCAGAAATGATGGATAAGGGCACTCCATTAAATCGAACTAACTCCTGGATATATAGTTACGCATAATCTTTCGCCGAATCAGTGGTTTTGACTGGTAGAAAATGAGGAGCCTTGGTCAACCTGTTACCACAACCCAAATGGAGTCATATTGTCAATGAGTACGAGGTAATCCTGTTATGAAATCCATGTTAAACTCTTCCCACGTCCAAGTGGGAATGCTGATATCCTAAAGTATGCCTCTCGGCCTTTGAAGTTCAACTTTTACTTGCTGACAGTTCAGACACTTGGCTACAAATTCCGCAAGATCCTTTTTCATGCCATTCCACCAATATATTTCCCATAAGTCATGGTACATCTTGGTGGTACCCGGATGGATAGAATACCTGGATCCATGAGCCTCATGCAACATCCAACTCCTCAAATGTCCACATTCGAAACACATAAGCAGCCCTGGTACCGAAGCATACCATCCCTCCTTTGGGAGAAACTTCCACCTTCTGAATTTGAATGAATTCCTTCAACTTTACCATAATCGGATCCTCATCTTGTCTAGCTTTCACATCAGTCAGCAAGGACAATTTTGATCTATTTTGAACAACAACACCGCCATCAGTTGAGTCAACCAACCTCACTCCCAACCTAGCGAGTCGATACATATATTTCACCAGCTCCCTCTTCCCCTCATCAACATGGGACACACTCTCCATAGAGAGTCTGCTAAATGCATCCACTACTACATTTGCCTTACCCAGATGATAAAGAACACTCATATCGTAGTCCTTGAGTAGTTCTAACCACCTCCTTTGTCGAAGATTGAGATCCTTATAAGTGAACACATATTGTAAGCTCTTATGGTCCTTAAACACATCCACATTGACCCCATACAAATAATGTCACCATATATTCAATGCGAAAACCACTGTGGCCAATTCAAGATCATGGGTCGGGTAATTCTTCTCATGGACTGTAATACCCCGGGAAGGCCTATGATTAGACCCAGGAGTTGAATTTGAAAAGTGCAAAAAACATACAAAAACATCACAGGATGGGTGACTCAATAACTCATGGTTGGATACCATGAGTCATCGTTAGCTGTCGTGGTATGGGAGTTCAGGGAGGTAGTGGTGATAACAGACGGTGTAATTACTCATTTTCAGGAAAAACAAGTCATTGTTACCTGTCGTTGAAAGGACTGAACTTAGGCTGATGGGAAACAACGGGGCATCCCACGATTCATGGTGAGGAGAAATAGCCCATTGTTTCAAGTCATTGTTTGTGGTTTGAGAATTCTAGTGCATGCAACGGACTGAGACCATCACTCTTTGGAAGGCACCACAAGTCGTGGTGAGGCTCGTGGTAAGGGAAGTCAGAATGGTTAAGGATTTGATGACAGTCAATCCAATGACCCGTTGATTGAAGCAACAACTCATCCTGATGAGTCGTGGGAAGAACCTGAGGTTTGTCATAAGGAAGTGGACCTAACGACTCGATACCACGAGTCATGGTATCATGTAACGACCCATTAGATCGGTCTTTGGTCCGTCCGGAGCAGTTTTCAGGGGAAATTTCATTAAGGGAAATTTCGACTTTCCCATGCTTTGAGACCCTAAACTACGTTGTTTTGTGTTTTTTTGAGTGTGATAAGATGGGTTAAGTGCCTAATGCATATCCATTCCCATGCAAGATCTTTTAGAGGGATTTTAGGGAGATTCAAGGTCTTCTTCTCTAAAATTCCATCAATTTCTTTGTGGGTATTCAAGAAACATTGAAATCAGTCCATTTTTAGGTATGTAGGGTTTAGAATGGGTGATTTCTTCCACACCCATGCCCAAATTTCAAATTTAATCATGAACCCTCCTATTCAATTCCATGGGGTTTTAGCCAAATGTATGAAAAAATGATTTATCTTTATGGGTTTGATTTAACTGAGTTTTAATTGTTGAATTATGAATGATGGTCAGGTGTTATATTATTTTCTTGAAAATTATGTCCAAGCTTTTCAAATCTAAAATGGCCATTGATGAGAGTTCATGAAAGTTATTATTTATGATGAATATTCAATATTTTGAGTTTATTGATGATGGCAAAGGATGATTTCAAGTTACCCATGTTTATGAGTATATTTTTGAAAGAATTGAGTATGTCAAGTATTGGGTAATGCCCACATGTTGAAGAATGATTTATGGTTTATGAAATGAATTACATGATTTATCGATTTATGATGTTGGCCGATGAAAAGGGCCTTTGAATCTTGGATAAGCATGTTTTAAAGGGGATCAATGATGATAAATGTTGTATTTTAGCCAATGAATCTAAATGCTTGATGTTATTGATTTATGTATGAGCCTATATGCATGTTTTTGGGAGTCGTGTCTAGCACCAAATAACCCGTCATTCAAAGGACTATGCCGGTATCTCATAACCACGTGCCACCGTGGGTTTCTAATGATATATTGTATTGATAATGATCCCCTCAAATTGGATATCATACCTAATGCACGACCTCGCCTGGCAAGCCGGGGTTGGCTCTTCCCACTTGAGTGAGATAGTTGGGCATCATGAAAGGCTCTACCATGACGGTGCCTGTTATGAAGAGTCCTACCATTGTTCCACATGTCTTATGCATTGTTATGTTTATTTTATTGGCTCAAGTCATGTTTTGATAAAGTTTACTTTTGATTATGATTATGAACGCTTTATGAACGGTTTGAAAGCCTTGAGCCTTATGTTTTCTTACGGAGTTTATGATATATGCATGATGTCCTTCTCCTATGTTTACTTATGAGTTTTATTTTACTTTTAAATGTCCATTTTACTTTCTTTGCATACTCCATACATTCCACGTACTGACCTCTTACTTTTTATGTTGTATAATTTCATGATACAGGGTCCGTATCTCAAGCTCATCCTCATCCTTAGTCCATCTCAGCTTTCACTCTCAAATTATTGGTGAGTTCTCATGTTCCGAGGGCCATTGACAGACTTTCATGTTATTTTATGTTTCAGTATTGTTCGGGTTAGTTGGGGATGTTTTCCCATCAAGCCATCTTATTTAGTAGAGGCTTTCAGACAGGAAGTAGAACTCAGCTTATGTATATGCCCAGTACTTCCAGTTGTTACACTATGATTACGTATCTGCTATGTTTTATGCTTAGTATTCTGCTTATTTAAATGGGATTGGATATATGCATGTTTCATGGGGTCTCTCAGGGTCCCTTGTTCCGTGTCTACGATATAGGTGTACGTTCGGGTCGTGACATGGACTTTCAATTGTCTAGATGCATATGCTATCACTTTCCCACGTTGCATCAATACACACATGAGTATGATTCTTGAAGAATCATAATACACCACGAAACCATCAATACCCTCTGGGAGAGTTAACACCGGTGTTGAAGAAAGTCGAGTCTTCAACTCTTGGAAGCTCTTCTCACAAGCCTCTGACCATTGAAACTTCACCTTCTTCTGGGTCAATTTGGTCAAAGGCACTGTAATAGATCAAAAACCCTCAACAAATCTCCAATAGTAGCCAGCTAAACCTAAGAAACACCGAATATCTGAAGGATTCACCGGTCTAGGCCAATTCTTCATCACCTCTATTCTATGAGAATCCACCTTGATGCCCTTATTTGATACCACATGGCCCAAAAATGCTATAGAGTTCAACTAGAACTCGCACTTGCGTAACTTGGCATACAATTGGAGATCGTTGAGAGTCTGAAGCACTACTCTCAAATGAGCGGCATGCTCCTCCTCGCTCCGAGAGTATATAAGGATGTCATCAATGGACATGATTACGAACATGTCCAGGTAAGGCTTGAACACCCTGTTCATCATGTCCATAAAAGCTGCAGTAGCATTCATTAGTCCAAAAGACATAACTACGAACTCATAATGACCATACCGCGTCCTTTAGGGTGTCTTGGGGATATCACACTCTGAAACCCTGAGCTGATGATACCCGAATCTGAGATCTATTTTTGAGAAACACTTGGCACCCTGAAGCTAGTCAAATAAATCATCAATCCTGGGTGGGGGATACCTGTTCTTGACGGTGACTTTGTTCAATTTCCAATAGTCAATGCATATTCGAAGCGAACCATCCTTCTTTCGGACAAATAAGACTAGTGCACCCATGGAGACTTTCTAGGTCTAATGAAATCCTTATCTAACAGTTCCTTTAACTGATCCTTCAACTCATTTAGCTTGGATAGAGCCATCCTGTAAGGAGCATAGATATAGGCTGCATGCCGGGCAGAAGGTCAATACCAAAATCAATTTCCCTCTCGGGAGGAACGCCAGGTAAGTCATCAGGGAATACTTCTGGGTGCTCACGCACCACTGGAATTGGCTGGATAGTCGGGGTCTTGGACTCAACATCCTTAACCCTAATTAGATGATGCATACAACCCTTGGAGATCATCTTCCTGGCCTTAAGATAGGAGATAAAATGACCTACGGGCATGGTCGAACTACCATTCCACTCCAAGACTGACTCACCCAGAAAGCGGAACTCCACCGCACGGGTTCCATAATTAATATACAACCAATCTATGCCAAGAATAATATCAAAGTCAGTCATGTATAACTCTACAAGGTATGCGGAGGTGACTTTATGCATATAGTGATTGGGCATCCTCTGTACACCCCCCTTGCTACAACTGAAGAGTATCGGGACTAACTCCAAAGCTACTAGCAATGTAAGGTGTAACGAAAGACATGGTAGCCCGTGGATCTAACAAAGCATAAACATCAAGATGAAACACCTGTAACATACTAGTGACCACATCCGGTGAAGTCTCCTAGTCCTGACAGATTGCAAGGGCATAGAACTTGTTCTGGTATTGACTACCGGCTGAGCTAGTCGAGGCACCTTGCTTAGGGGGACGTGCTGTTGGAGTGGATGAACTAGCGGCTAGCATACGGGCTCCACTGCCTCCTGATCTGGCCGAAGGGCAATCCATGATTCGGTGTTGGGGATTTCCACACCCGAAACAAGCATCTATGCCAACTAGGCACCTTCATGGGTGATTCTTGCCGCACCTCGCACAAGCTATGAAAGTGCTCTCTATCTGCATGCCACCCTGGCCTCTCGAATTTGAAGCCCCGCTCCTACGATCCCGTCGTGATCTAAATGGTGTACTGGATGATGATGGTGCTGGAGAAAAAGACCTATGCTGAGATTGCTGGCGTTGTCTACCCCCCGACATAGCTTGAGAAATCCCATAATTCTCTGTCTTAGACCTCTTGGCCTCTCTCTGCCTCCGATACACTAACTCCATCTATTGGGAATGCAACACTATGAAGGGAAAATCTATATCTCGATGCAGCATGGAGATCATACAATCCTTATCTAGGTAGTCTACCACCCCATGCACAAATCGGCTCACTCGAGCCCTCTGGTCTGCCACCAACTCTGGCGCATACTTGGATAAACGGGTGAACTCCAAAGAGTACTCCTAAACTGAAATATCACCCTGCTTCAGATTTACAAACTTGTCCGCCTTCAGTTCCCTCATCTCACGAGGGAAGAACCGATCCAAAAATGCTGCGTGAAACTTTTCCCAACCTATAGGGCTTTCCCCCACTGCCCTAGCATCTCTCCATTGCTTGAACCATATATGCGCCACCCCTTCCAGATGATAGGAGGTCAAATCAATGCACTCTCCATTCGTCACCCCTATATCCTAGGTGACATTTTGGATCTTGTCGATGAATTCATGCGGGTCTTAATCTACCTTGGACCCAAGGAACTCTGGCGGGTTCATTCTAAAGAAATCTCTCACTCGAGTTGCCTCCGCATTGCCATTCTGTGGAATACGTGCAACAGCCTACTGATTGACCTGAGCGGTCAAGGCCTGCGGAAGCATCTGGATAGCTGCCCAAAAGTCAGGGGCTCTGGTGCGTGTGCTCCTAAATTGGTCGGGCTTGCTAGTGCCCATTACTGTTCCAATCCTCGTGGCCATCACCATTCCCATTTCTTCTACCATTCATTCTTCGAGGAGCCATGATTATGCAATCGCGAATAACATGAATTAGAAGGATAGAAAGACTTTTCATCGCACGACCTAGATCACAAAAGAAGGGAACATTTTCTAAATGTCTCGTAGCCTCTTTATCATAAGTGTGGCGTGGTTCATACCCATGAAAAAGAGTCTACTTAACACGACTTTCAGAAACCCTAGGAAACTTCAAACCTATTGCTCTGATACCAAGTTTTTCATGAACCAAATGTAGGCTCGGATCATAACACGGGACAAGGAGCCCTGAGAGACTCCAGTCAACCCATGGAATAAACATTCATCTAACTTCATATCACTTAAGGCGGAACATTGAACATACGACATAGAGGAAACATAAAAGTAACATAACATAGCATGCTAAGTGGAATGTACTAGAATTACATATCAGTTGAGTACTACAATTAGTCTGAAAGCCTCTATCACAGTAGATGGGTTGATGGTACAACATCCCCAACTAACCCGACAAAACTGAAACAAAAGGAACATCAGTGTCTTATTATATGGCCCTTGGAACAAGAGGACTCACCAAAGGGCTGATAGCTATCTCTGAATGGACTATTGAAGGAGATGAGCCTAAGAACCGGGTCCTATATCATGAAACGATACCTCATAGAAAGTATGCGGTCATTATGTGAAATGTAACGAGTATGCAAGGTAAGTAAAACAGACATTTAAAATGCACAAAAACTCATAAATGATCATAAGAGTAGGACAACATGCTCATAAAATAAAAAACATATGATAACATAAGGGTCAAGGTTTTAGAAACATTTGTAATTCAGTCATAATCATAATCATAGGGTAAAGCTTTATTGAACATGTCATGAGCCTATATACATAATCATAAACATGCATAAATCATGAGGAACAGTGGGAAATTCTCATAACCGACATACCTCATACGAGCATACATGGAGCCCGACCTGTAAACCTAGCGGGGAGGGCGTTTGTACCTTGCCAAGGGCAGAACCATGAAAGGCGTAATATCACCATGCAAAGGGCCCATTAGGGAAAGGGGACTGTCACAAGGGAGGTCCCATCATGTCCTATGGTGGCACATAGTTCTGAGATTCGGGGTAGAACCTAGACCCCGAACCTACTCGGTGTTAAATACTACTCCCAAAACATATATAGTGCTCATAGTATAATATGCATGAGATTCATGGAATAGTTAAATCATGATAATCATAAACGTGCTTGTAAATACATGAACTAGCCATGAGAGTGAGGCCAGTGAGTCGGCCAAAAAGCCATAATTAGTAAATCATGGGATTCATGCATACTTGTAGATCATATATAAACTTTGCAAATCATTACACCATAATGGGTATTTGAATAAAACCATATTTCAAATCATAAATCATGATGGGCTTATGAATATCAACAATTTAAGTAAAGATCTTAACTCGATTCATCATAGAACATGCATAACTAGGCTTAGTTTAGTAAAAATTAAAATCAATAATATTATAATCAAAATAGTTGTAGAATCTTATCATAATTCAGAAAATATAAAATAAATCACAAAATAAAATAACCCATTAATAGATCATAGAATCCCACAAGATTTAAGTTAAAACCCCATATGATCTTTTGATAAAATTTCATGAAATAGGAAAGATTAGGCATGGGTGAGAACGAAAACACCCATTCATAACCCTACATACCTGGGTAAGATAAATATTCACCACTCGTTGAATGCCCAAAGGGAAATTGATGAAGAACACCTTGTAGACTAGCTTGATCACCTCTAAATTTTCTAACTTTGCATGCATGAGAATGAATAGGCTAGGAGGGCTTAACCTATATTAATACACCCAGAAAATAACTCAAAATGACATAGTTTAGGACCTTAGAGAATAGGAATGACGAAAATACCCTAAATGAAAAACCCTGAAAATATGCACTAGGTGAACAAACAGGCGTACCAATGAGTCGTTGGAGGATAGCACAACTCATGGTATCCGTCCATCATTTGCACTTCCAAATCCCCGATCTTAGGTTCAACCCACGACTCTACAGGACGAGTCATCCTTACCATCAATGGGTCGTTGATTTGATCATTACTTCCTCCTTCAGATCCTGTATTTCTCCCAAAAATGAGCCTCACCATGACTCGTTGCTACCTCCAACAAGTCATGGTTACCTTCCGTTAGGTCCACTGGAAAAATGACTTCCATACAATGACTCGTGACCAAAACTTGTCTCCTCTCACAACGTGTCATGGGATGACCCGTTACATCCCCTAATCCTGAAGTCCAGTGCCCACCACGGTTACAATCGCCGAGTTGTTGTTCCCTACAATGAGTCGTTACATCACTCGTAGTTTCCATTGTCACCAGACCAGACCCTTCCCACGACTGCTTCCCACCGGTCGTTGGTTGGACCAACGATCCGTTGAGTCGTCCATCATATGGGTTTTTGCTAGTTTCAGCCAACTTTCACATTTTAAATCTTGGGTCTAGTTTTAGGCACCTTCGGGGTATTACACCTAGTTGAGGAAGAAGAACAAAATACTCAACTAGCTCAAACCATGTCCACCCCATGGATATAGAATTAATTAATCAATACTTCTTCTTCAAAAATATATGTTCTACTGTGGTGGTCCAAAGCCATGCATCTTCTTCTTTTCGTTCGGTGGCTGCTAGCAGCATCACCAAAAAAGTAGTGGAGGCAGAAAGCCCCATCGAATTTTCTTTCAATTTTCCACAAAGTACTGGCACCATACATTTATACGAAACAAAACATTTTCTTCAAACAAAGGTTCTTCCCCTGATGAACCTACTTATTTCAAGATTGACAGTGTTTATCCACTCGTCCAGATTTAGCCCGAGTTTTGGCACTCAAACCCCCAAGAGGTGGCTAAGAAAATGCTTAGCCCTTTTGCCAATTTACTCCAAAAAACTCCCTCCTATACCCAAAAGTTGTATGATTTCATTATCATAAATACAAGATCATACTTATTCAAGCCCCACAAAGACAAACAAATGCAAACATTCATTACCCATACNGTTATTTGTTTTGATCCCAAAAGTTGTATGATTTCATTATCATAAATACAAGATCATACTTATTCAAGCCCCACAAAGACAAACAAATGCAAACATTCATTACCCATACAACAGTGTGGATTAACAAAATAATCTCACCCAAGGAATGGGGAATGCACCTAGCTAAATATAGAAAAGTTTCCGAACTATTCAAACCCCAAAATTACAATTATTCTAACTATATAAGACTGTGGATGAACTCATTCACCTTTCAAAATAACCTCAACAAACATTCTTGATTTCTCCTGTGGGAAAAACAACTAATCTCTGACTTCCCTCAGTGGTTTTTCCATCAATTGCTGGCCGATTTATTATCACAAAGCTGAAATACTTCCATCCCTAGTTCATGAAGGATATGAATATTTTTCCAAAGGCTTTTCAGTGATCAAGAAATTCCCTTGCTCTTGTACTTTTTCCACAGGTTCCATATTCCATAGATCTACTCGCAAAAATTTGCCTTCCACAAATTGGAAGGACACAAAGGGCTTCCATGGTTAGCCTTCCAGGGCCATTGTAAATGGTATAAAAATTGGATTACCTCAAAAGCTTACGTAGCGGAAGTGAAAAAATGGTTCCTGCAAAATCTGATGTATCTGACCCCAATAGATGCTGCCAAAAATCATTCTTACAACAAATATCCATTGCAGCTGCCTAGCTAGCCAGCTCAAGAAATAGAGGAGATTTTATCCAGTAGATGGAAAAAATCCTTCAACAAATTAAAGTTGAACTCCCCAGCCGTCAATGGTAGGCATCAAAAAAATCTGAGTCGGAAGAAGAAGAAGACATGCCCTGCATCAATTTCTAGATAAATTGACATCAATAATGACATCATCAAGATAGCACCAAAACTAATATCATGCATGACATCATCAGACAAATTATTGAGGGTGATACTGTAGCTTCATTACAGCACTATTGTAGCACTTTCACTGTAGTAATTTTTTTGCTATAAATAGCCCCATCTATTTCATTTGGAAGATATCCTTTTCTTTCACAAGCTTTCTCTCTCTCAAGGAAGACTTGGTTAGAGGTTGCTCCTTTTCTTTTCTTTTCTTGTAATACTTTAAGTTCATTTGATATTTATATCAAAGTTCAATTTTCTAACCTTACTCTTATTATTTTTCTAATTTGTCCTTTTATTTATTATATATGTTTTACATAGGAACCTACTTTTAGTTATTGCACTAACCAACTCTTAATTATTTCATTATCTAATATATGGTTGGCCTTGCCGCATAATTTATTTATTGCATCTTCATTAATATTCCTGCCATTGTAATTATTTCCTTTTTAGGTGATAGCTACAGGGAGAGATCCAATTTTGGTCTTATAATTGGCTGTCTTGACATTGAGAGTTGGTGAATCTAAGATATTCCTATCTCTAAGAGACACTATAAAATTTGGAAAGTAGTCAAAATAAATTGGACCACTACAAAGGCTGGTTTCTACCATACCTAGGAGGGAGTCATTGAAGTCTAAGAATCTTGAATCTCTAAGACAAAGGAGTAGTGAGGTGTCTAGGCCTTCCCTCTCCATCATAAATTGAAAAAAACTCCACTTCTGTGGACCCATGTTCACACCAATGCTATTCAAGAAATCAAACACAAGATTAAGCATCTTTCTTGTCTATCTCTTCTTAATCCCTCCGCATTCAAAATAGTCAAAACAGATTCATCAGACATTGGTTACGGTGGCATTTTGAAGCAAAGGAAAAATGATAAGGAACATATTATTGTATTTGCATCTCTCCATGCAAATCCTCTTGGAGTTGTGCTTCCTTTTACGTCAACAAAAGTTTCGAGATTGAATGGGGAGTCCCTTGATTAGACATCAATTATAAACCATTGAATACTGCCCTCCGTTGGATTAGGAATCCTATTCCTAATAAG
>JACEIK010001933.1:154306-166118 GCA_018107945.1 Datura stramonium
TGTTCATTGCTATTGTTCAGACTTTAACTTCCAATATTCACTTAGGTTCACATTAACTAGTAATCTTGACTCAAAAGCATTATTTGTTTGGTTGTCTACCCGCATAGCGAAATCGTTCACTAAAAATTAGGATAATTACTACCATCTTACAGTCCCTGTGGGATCGATACTTGGCTTGAAATAAAGCCACTTTACTACTTGTACGATCAGGTGCACTTGCGCATAGTTGGGTTCGAACAATCAACAATTGAACAAGGTCACCGTTAAGAACAGGTATCCTTTACCCAGTATCGATTGATTTGTTTGACTAGCTTCATGGTGCCAAGTGTTTCTCCAAGATTGATCTCAAATCCGGGTATCACCAGTGTAGGGTTCGGTAGAGTGAAATACCGAAAACCGCTTTCAGGACTCGGTATGGTCACTACAAAATTGTTGTTATGTCTTTTGGACAAACCAATGCCCCTGAAGCTTTTATGGATCTAATGAACAGTGTGTTCAAGGCATATTTGGACATGTTCGTGATTGTGTTCATTGATGATATCCTCATATCCTCTCGCTGCGAGGAGGAGCATGCCGCTCACTTTAGAGTAGTGCTTCAGACCCTCATGGATCGTCAGTTGTATGCAAAGTTCAGCAAATATGAGTTTTGTTTGGACTCCATAGCATTCTTGGGCCATGTGGTATCGAGTGAGGGCATAAAGGTAGATTCTCATAAATCGAGGCAGTAAAGAATTGGCCCAGACAGGTGAACCCATCAGATATCAAGAGCTTTTTGGGCCTAGCGGGTTACTACCGGAGATTTGTTGAGGGTTTCTCATCTATTGCAGCATCTTTGACCAAGTTGACTCAAAAGAAGGTGAAGTTTCAATGCTCGGAGGCTTGTGAGAAAAGCTTTCAAGAGTTAAAGACCCAACTCACTTCAGCATTAGTGTTGACCCTACCTGAGGGTACCGATGATTTTGTGGTTTATTGCGATGCTTCACAAGTCAGAGTCGGGTGTCTGTTGATGCACTATGGGAAAGTGATACCTTATTCCTCAAGACAGTTGAAGGTTTGTGAAAAGAACTACCCGACCCATGATCTTGAGTTGGCCGCAATGGTGTTTGCATTGAAGATATGGTGGCATTACTTCTATGGGGTCCACAAGGATGTGTTCACGGATCACAAGAGCGTTAAATATGTGTTCACGCAGAGGGATCTCAATCTTCGGCAAAGGAGGTGGTTGGAACTACTAAAGGATTATGATATGAGTGTCCTTTACCACATGGGCAAGACTAATGTAGTAGCGGATGCACTTAGCATTCTCTCTATGGAGAGTGTGTCCGACGTGGATGAGGGATTGAAGGAGTTGGCGAAAGATATCCATCGACTTGCGAGGTTGGAAGTTTGACTTGTCGACTCGACCGATGGCGGTGTCGTTGTGAAAAATGGATTAGAATCGTCCTTGGTAGTGGATGTGAAAGCTAGGAAAGATGAGGAACCAATGTTGGTAAAGCTGAAAGAAGTCATTCGGAGTCAAAAGATGAAGGTTTTCTCCCAAGGGGGAGATGGGTACTGCCATACCAGGGTCGCCTATGTGTTCTAGATGTTGATAATTTGAGGGACCGGATATTGCATGAGGAACATAGGTCCAGGTATTCTATCCATCCGGGTGCCACAAAGATGTATCATGACTTGCAGGAAATATATTTGTGGAACGACATGAAAAAGGATATTGCAGAATTTGTAGCCAAGTACCCGAACTATCAGCAAGTGAAGGTCGAACATCAAAGGCTGGGAGGTGTACTTCAAGATATTAGCATCCCCACTTGGAAGTTGGAAAAGATTAATATGGATTTCATTACAGGCCTACCTCGTACTCACCGACATCATGATTTCGTTTGGGTGGTGGTCGACAGGTTAACCAAGGTTGCACACTTCCTACCGGTCAAAACCATAGATTCAGCAGATGATTATGCCAAATTGTATATTCGGGAGTTGGTTCGACTTCATGGAGTTCCCTTGTCTATTATCTCAGACCGAGATACTCAATTTACCTCTCGCTTTTGGTTGTCTTTCCAAAGAGGGCTTGGGACTCAGGTTAAGTTCAGCACAACATTTCATCCGCAAACGGATTGTCAGGTGGAGCGAACAATCCAGACTCTTGAGGACGTGTTGAGAGCCTGTGTGATGGACATTAAAGGTATTTGGGATGATCACTTGTCCTTGATCGAGTTTGCTTATAATAACAGTTACCACTCCAGAATCCACATGGCACCGTTAGAGGCTTTTTACGGGCGGAGGTATAGGTCGCCCATCAGATGGTTTTAGTTTTGTGAGGCAGCTATGATAGGACATTATTAAGCTCATGAGGCCATGGTAAAGGTTCAGTTGATAAGGGATAAAGACCGCTCAGAATCATAAAAAATCATATGTTGACATGAGGAGAAGAGATTTGGAGTTTGAGGTAGATGATTGGGTATTTCTAAAGGTATCTCCCATGAAGGGAGTCATGTGGTTCGGAAAGAATGGAAAACTCAGTCCCTGCTATATTGGTCCCTATCGGGTTATGAGAAGAGTTGGTAAGGTAGCGTATGAGTTGGACTTGCCATCGGAGTTATCTTCAGTTCATCCCGTCTTTCATGTATCACTCTTGAAAAAGTACTTAAGTGATCCATCTAGTTTTCTCGATGGAAAGCGGTTGTGTGGGAGATAGCCTCAGTTATGAGGAAATTCCAATTGCAATTTTTGATTGCCAGGTTCAGAGGCTGAGGAACAAATAAGTAGCTTCGGTGAAGGTGTTATGGAGAAACCAACATGTTCAGGGAGCTACGTGGGAAGCCGAAGCATCCATGATGGCTAAATACCCTCACTTGTTCCCTAACGACTCAGTGTCAGTTTGAGGTATAAGTTTTTCCCTAACTCTCTAATCAGTTTCCATGTTCAGTTCATGTGTACAAGTTTGATTTATGTTATGATAGATGTATGTGATGTCCAAATTCAGTTCAGCTATACAGTTCTTTTCAAAGGTAGTCATTCCGTCAGTTTTCGGTTTAAATAATCAGTATTTATATATGATGATTGCATGTTTCCTAGTTTCTGTGTGTTTCTACTATTAGAGGATGAATGTTCCTAAGGGGAAGATATTGTTATACCCTAAGAACTCAAAGATCAGACCCGGGAGTTAAAACGGAGAAAAACTGGAAATTGGTGCTTCAGTTGCAGGACGAGTCATTGAACGACTCGTGAGAAGATCCCACGAGTCGTCAGGTGACTCTTGGGGAGGCTTAGAAGAAATGAAGTGCAGGGGTTCCCACGGGCGTGGGAACGACTCGTGGTCAGTCACCATGAGTCGTCAAGTCAGCCGTGGGGTGAGGGTGAAGAATAAATGGAGGAAGTCAACCAGAGTCGCATAAGGACTCTAACTAACACTGTCTTAAATAGTAAAACAAAAGGAATTAAAGTCAACGTCTGAGTGGAAAAGACATCCATAGAAAAAAAGAGATCTGCGGCAACCTGGATAGAAACAACTCATCCTTAGATCAATCAATTAGTTTCTCTAAATGTGAGGTCGTGAATAAGTCTCTGGAGTGCAGTCTGTACTCAAAGAACACTGTAGGAGTAGTATCAGTACAAACAC
Source organism: Datura stramonium (assembly GCA_018107945.1). NCBI lineage: Eukaryota > Viridiplantae > Streptophyta > Magnoliopsida > Solanales > Solanaceae > Datura > Datura stramonium. The sequence continues at coordinate 157,926 of JACEIK010001933.1, forward strand.
TATGTACTGATAGACATCTCAGGCCGACTCAATTAGTAATAAGTATATTTCACAAATTTAAAAAAGCAATTAACAAGCTTAACCACGGTAAAAAATAATTCGAATAATCAATTAGTCAACTACACCTAAATATTATACTAACTGCAGGCTCAAAAATGCCAATCAATCACAAGAGATATAAGTCTCTAAATTAGACACACGAAAACATCACAAAAACTTGCTATCATAATGCAATCAACAAAATCAGGGAATCATTTCCATAATGAATTATAGTTGTATAGAATCTATATCTTGTCTGTCTCATCGGTATTATATCTGAACACACATGTGTCACTCATTGATACACACAAGCCACTGGGTCTTATGTTTGCCCATCCAATCATGCCCTACAAGGGACCCTAGGTTTCAATGTACTATACTGGTGTGGTACCTGCTTTCACTCATATGCTCTCCATCGGCTCACATTAGATTCAAGCTACACATAGATTATATAACCACTCGTTATAAGCTCATATCAAACATGAACCGCTCATCCCTCATATAATCGCTTATTTTTCACCTTACATCGAACTGGATCAACTCATATCATAATAATGGTTTATTATTCATTCATCATAAAAATATCTCAGTATGCTCTCGATTTATTCATCACAGAAGACAACATTAATAAGTGCACATTCATTATCACAATTATAAACCAGAACCTTTAATTCCATCCTAAGAAATGTTAATTAACCACTTAGCACCTTATGGAATGATATTTATCAACACCTACTCAATTCCTCCTGACTTTCATAAGTTCTTGGGTTCTATCACAACCGGAGTGTGGACCCCGGATTGATACATGGGACCTAGAACTACGAATGGCTCCAAATTAACCCATGGTACATACATATCATGATTTTGGGCATAATTAAGCAAAAGTAAAATATGAACACAATGTAAATGGAAGGCTACATATCATAAAGCATAATTATGGATAACAACTCAACAAAGATGAATCATCAAAACATAGCTATCTGAAAAGCCTCTAATCATACGATGAACTAATGGGACAACCCCCCAACTAGCTTGCTATGTGTAAAACTAAAACACATAAGAGAAAGAAACATGAACTAAAACTGCCATCCTCGGATCATGAGGACTCACCATAATTGGGATGGTACTGGACTAATGCGGGAGTGAGATAACGTCAGGCTAGGACTGATCACCAAATCTATATTATGAGATGATATAGCATAGAGCATGAGGTCAGTACATTGAATATACTGAGTGTGTAGAGAAAGTAAAGACATGCTCGTAAGATAGTAAAATAAGGTAGTAAGTAAAAGCTAAACTGAAACATGAGAATAGAGAAAATGTTGAAATTATATTCGTATAATAGTCATAAACATGAGTTATTAATCATAAGCTGAAGCATAATGACCTAAGGTTTAAAAGTGGAAATCATATTGTTTACCATACTTGAAATCATAAGTAAAAATTCATAAACTAATCAATGGGTCAAATATGGTATAAAACATAGTATCATAAGTCATGAACATGAATCACTTAAACACGTGGAACACTGGGAGGCTTCATCATAATTGACACCATCATGATAGAGCTTACATGATTCCCCAACTATCTCGCTCAATGGGAAGAGCCGTCCTAAGGCTTACCAAGGAAAAGAACAATAAGGTGTGATATCACTCATGAGTCCTATGGGGTTGGGGAAACACTCTCTGGCGAGGCCCCAAACAAAATATATACCTATGATGGCACGTATTTATGAAATGCAATCAGAAAAGCATTTGTCCTCAAATGTGGGAAAACATACTGAAAAGCAGAGAAATGCAATCATCATACTCAAATACTGAACATACATGCTAAAAACTGACGGAGTGACTGACTTCGATTTGAACTACATGGCTGAACTGAATTCCTGAATCATACATACATTCACTAACATGAACCAAACTGGGGTACATGAGCTGAACATGAAATTGAATAAAGTACTAAGGAGGAAACTGATACCTCTAGATGAAACTAAGACGGAAGGGAATATATGTGGGTATTTAGCCATCATATCTGATTCGACTTCCCACGTAGCTCCCTCAACATGATGATTCCTCCATAAAACATTGACTGAGGCTACTTGTTTGTTTCTTAGCTTACGAACCTGACCAACCAGTATTTCCACTGGAACTTCCTTATAACTATGGTTGTCCTTCACACCTATGCTCTCCACCAAAACAACTAGAGCCGGGTCACCTGAGCACTTCTTTAAGAGCGATACATGAAAAACTGGATGAACTGAAGCTAATTCTGAGGGTAACTCCAATTCATATGCTACCTTACCAAACCATTTCACAATCCGGTATGGACCAACATAATGGGGACTGAGTTTCCCTTACTTTCCGAACCTCATTACTCCCTTCATGGGAGATACCTTTAGAAATCATCGACTTCAAACTCAAGTTCTCTCCTCCTCACATCCGCATAGGACTTTTGGCGACTTTGAGTTGTTTTCAACCTGTCCCTTATGAGCTGAGCTTTCTCCATAGCCTCATGGAATGAATCTGGATGTATCACCACAGCTTCACTGACTTCAAACCAACCAATAAGCGATCTACATCTCCGCCCATAGAGAGCCTCAAACGGAGCCATCTGAAGGCTACATGGTAGCTGTTGTTATACGCAAATTCAATGAGAGGAAAATGATCATCCCTTCTACCCTTGAAATTAATCACCCACGCTCTCAACATATCCTCAAGAGTATGACTAGTCCGCTCGGCCTGACCATCTTTCCACGGGTGAAATTTTATGCTAAGCTTGACTTGAGTGCCAAGTCCCTTATGAAATGATCTCCATAACTAAGAGGTGAACTGAGTACCTCAATTTGATGTGATGGACAATGGAACTCCATGCAACCGAAATAAATCTCGAATGTATAATTTAACATAATCCTTCACTGAATCTTTAGGTTTTATAAGTAGAAAATGAGTTGCTTTAGTCAACCTGTCCCCAACCATCCAAATGGAGTCATACTATTGACGAGTGTGAGGAAACCCTGTGATAAAGTCCATATTGATTTCCTCCCACTTCCAAGCAGGGATACTGATGTATTGAAGCACACCTCCCCGTCTTTGATGCTCCACATTCACCTATTGACAATTCGGACACTTATCCACAAACTCTTTTATGTCCTTCTTCATGTCATTCCACCAATAGACTTTCCCGTAGGTCACGGTACATATTGGTGGAACCTAGATGTATAGAGTATCTCTCAAATCATTAACATCCAATACATACAAACGACCCTGATATCGAAGCACACCATCTCCCCCTTTGGAGAAGACCTCCAACTTTTGATTCTGAACAGCTTCCTTTAACTTTACCAAAATAGGATCCTCATCTTTTATAGCTTTTACATCAGCCACCAAGGATGATTCTGATCCGTTCTGAACAATGACACCACTATCGGTCAAGTCAACTAGACGAACTCCCAACCATGCAAGTCGATGCACATCCTTCACTAGCTCCTTCGTCCCCTTCTCTACATGGGACACTCTCCATAGAAAGCCTACTAAGATCTTCTGCTACCATATTATCCTTTCCCGAATGGTAGACACTAATATCATAATCCTTGAGTAACTCCAACTAGCTCCTTTGACATAGCTTTAGATCCTTCTAGGTAGGCATATATTGTAGGATTTTGTGGTCCGTAAACACATCTACACGGACCGAGTATAAATAGTGTCTCCAAATCTTCAAGGAAAATACTACTGCAGCCAGTTCGAGATCATGAGTCGAATAATTCTTTTCATGAACCTTCAGCTACCTGGAAGCATATGTTATAACCTTACCATGCTGCATCAATACACAACCAAGGTCGATCCTCGAAGCATCACAATATAACACAAACCCATCGGTACCCTCAGGTAGGGTCAACACCGGTGCTGAGGTAAGTCGAGTCTTCAACTCTTGGAAGCTCCTGTCGCAAGCCTCTGACCACTGAAACTTGACTTTCTTCTAGGTCAATTTGGTCAATGGTGCTACAATAGATGAAAACCCCTCAACAAATCTCCGATAGTAACCCTCTAAACCCAAGAAACTCTTAGTATCCAAATGATTCACCGGTCTAGGCCAATTCTTCACCCCTTCTATATTTTGAGAGTCTACCTGTACACCCTCACTTGAAACCACATGACCCAAAAATGCCACCGAGCTCAACCAAAACTCACATTTATTGAATTTAGCATACAACTGGCGAACCTTGAGAGTTGGTAGCACCAACTTCAAATGAGTGGCATGCTCCTTCTTGCTCCGAGTGTGTATTAGGATGTCATCTGTGAACACAATCATGAATATATCCAAGAATGGCTCGAACAACCTGTTCATCAAATCCATAAAAAGCTGCAGAAGTATTCATTAGTCAAAAAGACATAACTACAAACTCGTAATGGCCATACTGAGTCCTACAGGCTGTCTTCGAAATATCGCTCTCCCGAACCCTAAGTTGATGATATTCGGATCTGAGGTCTATCTTCAAAAAGAACTTAGCACCCTGAAGCTGGTCAAACAAATCATCAATCATGGGGGGAGAATACCTTGCTTGATGGTAACTTTGTTAAATTAGCGATAATCAATACACATCTGAAGGGAACCATGCTTCTTTCGGACAAAGAGAACTGGTGCACCCCATGGAGATTTACTTGGTCTGATGAAACTCTTGTCTAAAAGGTCTTTCAGCTGCTCCTTCAACTCCTTTAGATTAGCTAGATCCATTTTGTAAGGAGAAATAGATATAGGTTGCATATCGGGAAGAAGGGCAATACCAAAATCAATTTCCCACTCGAGAGGGATTCTCGATAGGTCATTTGGGAACACTTCTAGGTTCTCACACACTACAGGGACAAGCTAGATAGTTGGGGTTTCAAATATAGCATCCTTAACCCTAACTAGATGGTACACGCAAAAAATAGAAATCATCTTTCCGGCCTTAAGGTAGGAAATGAAGTGACTTACAAGCACAACTGAACTACCCTTCCACTCTAGGATTGGTTCACCCGGAAATCTAAACTCTATTGTATGGGTTCTACAATTGACTGAGGAATACATGCAAAAAACCAATCCATGCCGAGGATAACATCAATATTGGTCATGGCTAACTCTACTAAATCTACTAAGGTAACTTTCTAAAGGACTGTGACAGGGCAATTTCTATACATCCGTCTAGCTATAACTAGATCACCAATTGGAGTAGAGATCGAGAAGGGTGCTAACAATATTTTGGGACTGACTCCGCAACTACTAGCAACATAGGGTGTCATAAAATATAAAGTAGCCCTTGGATCTAACTATGCATATACATCAAGGTGGAATACTCATATCATACTAGTGACTACGTCTTGGGAGACCTCCTACTCCTGATGGGATGCTAGGGCATAAAATCTATTTTGGTGTTGTTCGCCACCTGTACTAGTAGATGCCCCCTGCTGAGTTGGTCTTGCTGGTGGAGCTGCTGACTGGAAGCTAGGCCTAGGCCTCAATCATTACCCTGTCTGGCTACTGGGCAATCTCTAAGAATATGTACAGGCTTCCCACACCCGAAAAAAGCACCTGAACCTACTAAGCATTGAACCACGTGTCTCTGACCACATCTGCTACACTACGAAGGGCTGGTCTCTGCCGGTCTACTACTCTGGCCCCTCGAGCCTGATGCTCGTCCCATCTGATCGCGCCTTGACCTGGATGGCACACTCATAGCCGAAGGCACTGGGGTTGAAAAACTCTGGTGGGACTGCTAACAGTTTCTACTAGGTCTCTACTGGGAGAATATGAAACTATCAGTCCCGACGCTCTTGGACTCTCTCTCCTGCTCACTCATTTGCGTTGCCTCCATCTGCTGGGCGCACAGGACTATTTGAGCAAAGCCAATCTCCTGAAGTAGCATCACAGTTTTGTAATCCCAGACAAAGTAATTTGCTATCCCATGCACAAACATGCTCACTCGAGCTCTGTAATCTGCCACCATCTCAGGTGCATACTTTGACAGACAAGTGAACTCCAAGGCATACTCTTGAACAGTCACCTTTCCCTACTTTAGATTCACAAACTCGACTGCTTTGATCTCCCTCATCTCTATAGGGAAGAACCAATCTTGAAAAGCGACATGAAACGCATCCCAACTGATGGGGCCTGCTCTAAATACTATCCTTCTATTGCTTGAACCAAATGTGTGCAACCCCCTTGAACTGGTACGAGGATAAATCGGCACACTCCTCACCAGTCACCACCATAATCTGGGTGATCTTCAGAACCTCCTCAATGAACTCATGTTGATCTTCATCCACCTTTGATCCAAGGAAATCGTGAGGGTTCATCCTTGGAAAATCCTGAACTCTTGCCGCCACCGCATTCCCATTCTGAGGGACATACACTACCGCCTGCTGATTAACCTAGGCGGTCAAGGCCTGGGCTAACATCTGAATGGCTGCCCTGAACTCTTTATGGGCAACCGACTCGGGTACATGCTCCTCATGGGCTTGTGGGGCCTTCTGGTGCCTGTCTCCATTATCATTCTCATGGCCATTTCCGTTTCCATTTCTCCTTCCACTAACTCTGTGAGGAGGTTTGATTTGCAAAAGCATATTGCACGAGTTAGAAGGATAGAGAGGCTGTCATAGCAAAACTTAGATCATGAAAGTAGGGAACATTTCCTAAACGTCTTGTAGCCTCTTCTTCATAAGTGTGTCATGCTTCACACCCATGAAAAAGACTCTACTTAACCCACTTTTGGACACCCTAGGACACTTCAAAAATTGTCTTTGATACCAAGTTTGTAACGACCCAAACATAGGCCCGAATCGAGACACGGAACAAAGAACCCCAAGAGGCTCCAAGTCGACCCATGCATGAACATAACATCTAACTCGTTCAAATAATACAAAAGAGCTTCATGATTAACGTATTGGAAGTCTAAACATAACATAACATCCGAATACATGACATAAGTCTAAGCCGAATACATCTATGTCTGAAAAGCCTCTAATACTGACGAGTTGATGGGACAAGAACACAACTAACTCACTATAGTCTTAAAACTAAAAATACAGAATGTAAATAAATAGAAAGGCCCTAGCAAGATGAGGACTCACCAACTCTGATCGGGAAGTATTAATGCGGGGAATTTAGCTATCGGCGAGACTGAGTCTGGATATTGGAGCCTGTATCATAAAATGATACAACATAGAGTATGCAGTTAGTACATGGAATGTACCGAGTATGCAAGGTAAGTAAAACCTCTAAGTAAGTAAAACATCATAAATCATGCATATAACAAAAAATAAACAAGATAAGATTTTGAGAGTAGGGATTGCATGCTATTTTCTGAAATCATGATCTGAACATAACTGAACATCATAACTGAATCAAATGACCTAAAGCTGAAAACTAATAATCATAAGTAAAACTGAACATTGGGTCAAACCTGTTAAAAACATAATATCATGACTGATGTACAGGAATAACTTATAACACTCAAACTCACACCTCTTGATGAAGTATGAAGTGGACGTTTTAAATAAAGAACCCAACTAAGAGGTTGGAGTCGATCCCACAGGTAATATGGAAAAGGATATAGAAGAATGCTAGTATTTAAGCTTTTGAGTCAATTATATCCTAAAAGGGGGAATTTATAAAAGTAATAAATGACAATGTTGAGAATTTGAATGTTGATTCCAAATTAATGCAATTAACAAGGTTAAGTGTTCCCCATGGATTCATAACTACTTCGGGTTTTACACTAGTGATCTATCTCAATACTTTACATGTAGAACTAATAACTAAGGTTTATCCAAATGACTGGTTCGTCCATATTGGATGACTATACTCAATCATCAGATAAGGTCTCATGAGCGATTTAAATTTAACCCTTATCAATTTTTCTGAAATTTAACAATCCTACGACCACAGCTCAGGTTAATACAATGATCATAAAAATCAAGACTTTGTTGTAATTCTCTTTTCCTAATCTCTACCTCTATAGACTCAAGCAAGTAAAGAATTTAGGCATGTCCTAATGTTGTGCACTTTTAAGAAACATTAAAGAAGAACAAAATACAATACAGGCATTTAGTATTGGTTTAGAATCACGTCGTGCAAACCCTAGTTTGTTAATTCATAGTTGTTCCCATAATCCTAGTTGTG
>JACEIK010001933.1:166323-194174 GCA_018107945.1 Datura stramonium
AAAAAAAAGAGTATTTATAATAGTAGATTTATTCCTTCTTTGGACCTTCATGGATTTGATTAGGGATTTGTTGCTCCTTTTCCCAATTGAAGTGGGTTTTGACTTTTGTCAGTTGAACACTCTTGGTCTGTCGCACAGGGCATAACATCAAAGTGAGGTCACCTCGCACACACTATCGTGCTCTGAGGCTGGTACCTCATGTCTGGCATTGCACCAACACCCGTCGCATCACTGGCTGAATCGCGCTGAAGGAACGACATGTCGCCCCTACTATAGCGCTGGAGTGATGGAGACTCACACTTCTGGTCGCACGACAGTGCTGGCGCCTCACGCTGCTGCTCACATGGGTGTTGAGTTGGAAATTTACCAACTGGTTAAGCTCCTAAACAAGAGATTTTGCCTAGTTTTTTAGTCATTTATGTGGATTTTATGCCCTTTCTCTTAAATTCTGTTCGGGTACTTCATGAGAGTAGAGAATGCATGAAATTGCACAAAAAATATGAAGTTTGAGATGGAATTTGATGAGTTGGCATATGAAGGAGAGGATCCAAAGATAATGGAAGATTTGAGCTCAAGAAGAGGTGCAAAGACATGCTTTAAATCGACTAAATGGGAATCCTAAAGGAAGAAATGCGGGTGAAATGCCATAGCTACTGCCCAGACCAGCTATTTAACCAGCTGTTCGTGGAATGGCATAAGCTAAAAGCCCCTTGAATATCCGGTTCCCCCTACCAGGACACTATTTTCAACCAGCTACAGTTTGGTGCTCCGCGGATCGGCACCGGCTAAACGCCGGTTCTTCACAGGAGAAGCCAACTATGGAAGGGTAAAGCATTCTAGAAAGGTCTCAAAAGCATCTAAAAGCCTCAAGGGAATTTGGGGATGTTGTACACAAGAAAGTACATATATCTACATAACTTTCATTGTACACCACTCATTAAAGGATCTATACTTCATCTTCTTCATAGAATTTTTTGTTGAATCCTTTCACCATAAAATTGCAGAGTTAGATAGGATTTTTCTTCTTCTTTTTTCTTTAATCCATTTTGGGGGAATTCCACCATTGCTTTAAGATCTATTGAAGAAAATTTGTGAAACTAATGTGATGAATGTGAGGGGAATCCTCTTAGTATCTTCTCTCTATCTTTAAATATACTTGACTAATTTTCTAGCTAGAGGTATATTCATGGTGGGTTGTTAATTTGATTCGGTTTTGATAAATTGCTCTAGGATTATTGTTGAAATTGTAGATCTATTATCTTCTCCCAAGTTATAATTTCCAAAATTGATGGTTTGCAAACATGAATTGTGCTTTACTTTTCTTGTTTCTGCTTGAAAGAGAAAGGTGAGAATTGGGTGAGAAGATATTAGTGAGTAATTGGAGTATTAGTGTGTGGGATTAAGCTAAAGATAGTTAAAACCCACATTTTCACTCCATTAAAGGTCAATTCTAGAAATAGCTAGTCCTTTCTCCAGCTTGTGTGGTTGATAACTTGAATTTTCTTTGGGGTTCGAAAGAACCCAATGCATAAACATTCTTATGGTTAAAAAACGAGAGAATGTGATTTAACCACTTCTATCTATGATAATTTTGAGTCTAAGGAATTAAAGAAATTCCCAATTAAATTGTGCTCTCATCTATAGAATGCCCCTGGCCTATCACTTGTGATTGCTTCAGTTGGAATTCCCCCTAATTAGTCTTAGTTTACAATTAGATAGTTATTCCCCTTTAATTTCCCCCCAATTTTACTTTTAAAATGTTGACAATTATGCTCTCTAGTTTGAATTAGTTTATAAATCTTGAATTATCGACTCAATTCTCTATGGAATTCGGCTCCAGCATCCGTCTGGATGTCTATTTTGATACAATGACTGTTTATGCTCTTTTGTAAGGAAGAGTATATTTTGGACGTTATAAAAAATGATGTCGTTGCTGGGGAATTGAGTTGTCATAAGACATTAGTTATTTATTAATTCGAACTAGTTTTGCATTTTTGTTTTACATCTCTTTTTATTTTAATTTTTGTTGTGGTTTTTATTTGTTTGTAGTTGTATGATGTCATCATAGAATGAAAGGAGGTTTGTTGGTTGCAACCCTTATTATAATGACCCATATCCCTATTATAGAGGGCTACACTATTGGCAAGATTGCAAATATGACCCTAGAAGGGAGATGAGTGCACCTTCTCCTTCCTATGATGGTTATAGATGCATATTATGTGGTAGTCATGGGAGACATTGGGATGGATGCCCAAATTGGGTCACTTCTCGCAATAGTGACCATGATAGAAGTTGTGCTCCTATGCTTGAAAGGAATGAAGCCATGGAAAGTGAAGGAAGGAGAAATACATGTGGGCACATAGAAGCCATGTTCCAAGCCTTTTTGGAGTGGGAGTATAATTAGGAAAAGAATGTCAACCCCTCCATGCCCATGGAATCATAAACTCCTAAAGAAGAGAGGGATAAATCTCTAAAAGAAGAAGTGGAGGAGACATTGAGGAGCATAACAAGAAGAAGTGAACAATGGGGCATAGTTCAACTTGACTTATGGGAGGAAGCTAAAAATGATGATGAAGAAGGAGTCAAGGTGAGTGTTGAAGAAGTCATAGAGCTGTGCCAACCAACCAACATTGTAAAAATGCAAGATGCCAATGTTGAAGAAGTGACACTAGAGTCTCGAAATTTCATCCAACAAATCACGCTCAAAGACTCTAGTGCACTTGAAAATAAGGATGTCAAGCAAGAAGCATGCTTGAAAGGGGAGCGACTTAGACCACCCTCTTATCATTTTTCAACATTGAACTTGGTTGAAAAAATGGAGCTGAGGAGACCAAGTCAATGGAGGAAGTTGAGGAGGAAGATTAAGGTGGCTTCATCTTAGAGTATGCCATGCCAAAAAGGCCAAAGCACCTCCCACCTTTAAGGGCCATGAAACAGAAGATGCAATATTCATTTCTTGGTCCCTTGATGCTTACACAACCATTCCTCAAGTGGAGTAGAAGAATGGGTAAGAAGCTATGGATGAAATTCAAATGCTCAAAGTGGAGAGAAAAGTGGTGAAAGTTGAAGTCGTCGAGCCACGACGTTAACTAAGGTGCTTCATGGGAGGCAACCCAAATGCTTTTACTTTTTGTTATTACTTTTCCTTTTATTTTGTTTTTCTTTATGTTGTTGTTGTCTTTGATTTTTCAGGGATGGAACATGTATGAAATATGATAAAGGTGAGAGAAGCCAAATTCAAATTGAGCAACCGGCACTAAACCAGCAAAAAAAAAAAGTCCAAATGCGTGAAGCGCAAATGTCAAATAGAATGCCTGGAACAAAATTTCTTAAGCAGTGGCACATCTATGTTATCCTGGTGAAATTCCACTTCAAAGGCGTGAAACGCCAGTTGAACGCCGGTTATGAGAAGAAGGCCCAGGAAGTTCTTTCACCTATTCCTTCCTTACTTTGTTCTACCATGCGCATCGAGGACAACACTTTATTTGTGTTAGGGGTGAAGTCTATGTAACCCACTTGTTAAGTGATGCACTATATGACCCTATGATAGATTGGGTGACATCATTCTTAAGGGTAAATCTTCATTACTTGTTAGTAGTATCGCCTTTTTAGATAGTAGTCTTTGAATAAACTCCAAGGGTTTTCTTTATACTATGGTTCTTTCCCAAGGAGNGGTAAATCTTCATTACTTGTTAGTAGTATCGCCTTTTTAGATAGTAGTCTTTGAATAAACTCCAAGGGTTTTCTTTATACTATGGTTCTTTCCCAAGGAGCGGTTTCTTTTTCTTTTCTTTTTGTTGTCGAACTGGGTTGGCACTTCTCAATGATAGATTAAGACGCAACTTTCTTAAGAAAATGTCAAGTCTATAGTCTTGTAGAGTCTTTGTGCACGTGTTTGATGAGGTACCACCAATATTTATTGTTTGACATTGTGCATGAATTTTGAAAAGAAAAGAGGGGTATCTAAATGTGAAAATGAGCATGCTTTTGTCACGAATTATATATTCCTTGCTTGGCTTGTCGATTCATAACTAGCTCATTAAAAATCATCCTCTTATTGTGACAAAGGAAGTGTCTGAACTCCTTGGATTGTGATGCCGTGTGTGGTGAGGTTTTTGGCTTAATTCTTGTGTATGAATGATTGTCTAGAACTTTCCCTAAGTGTGCTTCAAAGAGAAATTGTAGATGTGGCTGCACTTAGAACATGATCTTAGGACTTCTTTTGTTAGTTACTTTACCCAAAATGACCTCCTTCAACATTAATCTTTGATAGCCAACGTTTGATCCTTGAACCCTTTCTTTGGAAACCACATTACAAGCCTAATGACTATTTCTAATCCTTCTCTTTGGCACCCATCCTCCCTAATTACTATTGATAAAATAACGAAAAAAATGGGGCGTGAAGCCCGTGAAATGGGGAGCGATAAGGAAATTAATGTGATATGAGGCAAAAGCCTATATTTTGGGGTTTGCAAGAGAAGGGGGAAAATGATAGCTTCAATGTGAGGTAGAACCAAAATTGTGATGAAATGAATGAACCGATGGGTTGAAAGACCTCGAATCATCAAAAGAGAAAGAATAGTAAAAAAAGTGCTATTTCTTGCATAGATAAGGCTAAATGTGAAATTCACCGGCGTTATAAGGGTGGCTCATGTTACACAAATGATGAAGATAATGAACAAGGAGAAATAAGGTGGAGTGATCTCAATAAGATGATGGGATCTTACAAGTGTTTGTAAAGGCATTAGGGAGGCTTTAGTCGCTAAAGCTAAGCAATTATCCTACCCTTACCCTAGCCTCCATAATGACCCACAAGTACTAATTGATTTTGAGTGTAAAAACACTACATGAGTGGCGAGATACATGAAGGGAAAGCCCATGGGTCAATTTGTATGCACTTGAATTTCTTTGTGAGAGTGAGCTCATTTGTCTTATCTTATAAACCCGTTGTATGAAATGCTAAAAAAAATGTGTGTCGGATTCTCTCTTCTTGTGAGGGGCATCATTTCCTTGGAGTACATGCTTAAATTTGTTTTGAAAAGAGAGGTATGATTAAGGCAAGCGGGTAGCGAACTTTAAGGCAAGCTTTGAATGTGAATTGTCAATGACTTGAGATTCTCTTTGAACTTGTTTTGAGGAACTATGCCCCTTGTTTGAATGAAACAAATGCATGCAAAGATATGTTTAATGATTGTGGTGACCTATTAAAGCTTGTGCAACATGGTTTGAGTCTTTCTTATTTTATTGAGTTGGTGTATAATCTTTAGGTTGTCCTGAGGCTTGATGATTTTGTGTACAACTACCATAGTGCTCTAAGCTTAAGCAATGTTCCCTTATGCAAGAATGTCTTGATTGGCCCCATATGAAAAAACTCATATATATAGCATGTTGTTCATTTTCTCAAATATAAAGAATTGCATTACCTGAGAACAAGAAATTGTTCAAGTTTGGGAGTTTGATGAGTTGGAAATTTACCAACTCATTAAGCTCCTAAGCATGAGTTTTTGCCTAGTGTTCGAGTCATTTATGTGGATTTTATGCCCTTTCTCTTAAATTTTGTGTAGGTACTTCACATGAGTAGATAAAGCATAAAATCGAGCAAAACACATGATGTTTGATATGGAATTTTATGAGTTGGCATATGAAGTAGAGGAGCCTAAGAAAATGGAAGATTTGAGCTCAAGAAGAGGTGCAAAGACATGTTTTAAATGGGCTAAATGCGGATTCGGAAGGGCGAAACGTCGAAGCTTCTGCCCAGATCGGCTATTCAACCGTCTGTCGTGGAATGGCATCTGCTAAAAGCCCATTAAACTGATGGTTCCCCCTGCCAGGACACTGTTTTCAACGGGCTACAGTTTGGTGCTCCGCGGATCGGCACCGGCTAAGAGTCGATTCTTCAAAGGAGAGGCCATCTAAGGAAGGTTAAAAAGTTCTAGAAAGGTCTCAAAAGCATCTAAAAGCCTCAAGGGCATTTGGAAAAAGTTGTACATAAGAAAGTACAGTTATCTATATAACTATCATTGTACACAACTCATGGAAGGATCTAGACTTCATCTTCTTCATAAAACTTTTGGTAGAATCCTTTCACCATAGAATTGTAGTGTTAGATAGGATTTTTCTTCTTCTTTTTCTTTAACCCATTTGGAGGGAATTGCACCATTGTTGTAAGAGCTTGTGAAGCAAATTTGTGAAGCTAATGTGATGAATGTGAGGGGAATATTCTTGGTATCTTCTCTCTATCTTTAAATATGCTTGCCTAATTTGCTAGCTAGAGTATATTCATGGCGGGTTTGTTAATTTGATTGGATTTTGATAAATTGCTCTTGGATTCTTATTGAAGTTGTAGATCTATTATCTTCTCCCAAGTTATAAATGCCAAAATTGATGGTTTGCAAACATGAATTGTGCTTTACTTTTCTTGCTTTTTCTTGAAATAGAAAGGGAGAATTGGGTGAGAAGATATTAGTGAGGAGTTAGAGTATTAGTGTATGAGATTAAGCTAGAAATAGTTAAAACCCATATTTTCACTCCATTAAAAGTCAAAGCTAGAAATAGCTAGTCCTTCCTCAAGCTTGAGTGGTTGAAAAATTGAATTGACTTTGGGGTTTGAAAGAACCCGAGGAATAAACATTCTTATGGTCGAAAAATAAGAGAATGTGAATTCTCCACTGCTATCTATGATAATTTTGAGTCTAAGGCATTAATGAAATTCCCGATTAAATTGTGCTCTAATCTATAGACTGCCCCTAGATTGTCACTTGTGATTGCTTCAATTGGAATTCCCCTAATTAGTCTTAGTTTAGAAATCGATAGTTATTCCCTTTTAAGTCTTAGTGCTCTAACCGTTTATGCTCTTTGGTAATGAAGAGTATACTTTGGACGTTATCAGCGGGCGTGGCAGTGCACTGTTTTGACTTTGATCTTGCTTTGTTCATTCCATCTTCTTCAAAATCATTCCAAAAGATTCAAATAAACATAAGTCGATCATTATTAGCCTTGAAAGCATAAAATCATGTGTGTTATCCATTTTCACAAATATATAACATAAACACATGCAAACACACATAATTTATTCTCAAAACATAGTAACGTATGAACAAATATGTCTAAGAAGTGCATAAGTACGCCCTTCATCAACACCCCACACACAAAATATTATTCATCCTTGAACAATCTACTACTTCCCTTATCACATTTAAGCACAAAATTCATCCTACAAACATGTTTACTTGAACATAGGATGATGAGACAAATCAATGAATCTCAAACAGTTCACTCGCAGGCATATAGGATCAATATTAAAATGTCAAAGTTTGAAATAACTTGGCTTTTTTGAAAACTAGCTCATCAAGAAATATTTTGGGTCAACATGAATCATATGTAATTTAGCAATCAAGATTTACTAAAGTCTTCCCATTGTGCCCCTCACAATTTGGAGAGATGCCCTTTCTCACACAAGATATAAGTCAATATGAATCTGGGCATAAATAAAATAATTTCCACTCACTCTCCCAAAGAATTCAACAATGATGCAAAATACAACCCATAGGCTTACCCTTAGTGTAATACTCCACTAACAATGCAAAATACAACCCATAGGCTTACCCTTAGTGTAATACTCCACTAACATAGAATTTTGAATCAAGGATCAATTAGGGCTTAAATTTGATTGTAATTAGACGAAGGGACGGGTATGAACTATTTGGCCAAGATAGTGACTAATCTCCCTGAGTACTTTAATACTTCAAAACATATTCAATGGCCTATTTTTCTCCTTATACCTCCTTTTATTTTTCAATTTTTCAATTTAGGTGACTAGTGGGGATTTTTTTCAACATTGAGCTCATTCACACAGTTTTTCATCATCATTTTTTTCAAAGCTCTTTCTTATTTTTTTCCCATTAACATCACCCTCCTTGTTTAGAAATTGTCACCCTTTTCTTTTCTTCTAATATCCACACTTTTTATCTTTTCCCTTCACTTCTCCATGGTCTTTTCTTCTATAATTTATCAATTAAAGTTCTCTAGGAGTCATTTGGATCAAATAGAAGTCAATAGAATAAAAAGGGATTTAAGCTTGTAATATGGCTATCAAAAGAATAGGCTAAGGCTCAACATGGCTAAATAGGATAATTACAATCAAGGAAGGTAAAATAGGATAAAAATAAGGCAATCAAAGAAACACCTATACCACTTCCTAAATCCATCATTCTCATTTCGTTTTGCACACACACTGGGCATGTTTTACACATAAATTTACAAGCATGGACTATATCGAAAAATTCCTCACTCACACAATGGCACAAAATGATTTAACAATGAAAATCAAGATTACATAAACATATATGACCATATTTCATGCATCACATAATTAATCCCACTTTTTCAAGTACAAGAGTCATGTTCCAAAAGACTAAGTGTTTCTACCTTTTACATTCATTTTTGGGTGAATTTTCATAAAGTCTCAATGATACATAAAGTGAAGCACCTAGCATTAATAGGATCCAACTTCTTGTTCTTCCTAATGACTAATTTACCCTTAAGATGGTCGTCATTCATCCATCATTAGGCAAAGCCATAACTCAATGACTAAAATAAATAAAAATAAAAAATAAAAAAATCTAGACTCTCTAGTCGGTTCTAAGGGACTATTCACCGTAAAAGTACTGAAAACAAAAACTGGAGGAACCTAAAATAAAAAATAAAAATACTACACACCAACATGCTTGCAATATAGGTCATAAATTCTTTTTAAAAAAACTAGGCCGAACATGAGCAAATTTAACAATTAAAACATGCATGGTAATATGAAGTTCACTTCTCCCACCCCACACTTAATTAGTGACACTGTCCCCATTGCTAAAACAAGAAAGCGTAATTTTTATTTCACAACCCAAACTGAGGTTCACATTGAAACACGGGACAAGGAGCCCCGAGAGACTCCAAGTCGACCCATGGAATGAACATTCATCTAACTCAATTACTAAAACTAAAGAGTCAACATAATAATCTTAGTAGAAGTCTAAAATAAACATAACAAAAGAATACACAATCTAAAGTTGAATACATCCTTTTTGTCTAAAAAGCCTCTAAACATGATGAGTTGATGGGATAAGACCCCAACTAACTCGAATAAGCTAAAACTGAAAGTACATAGGGAAATTTGAATAATCATGATCCTCTGGAGATAAGTACTCACCAACAAGTGTAGTGTAACACCCCGGGAAGGCCTAAGAATAGACTCGAGGGTTGAATTTGAAAAGTGCAGAAAATTGGCAAAAATATCACAGGACGGGCGACTCAACGACTCGTGGTTGGATACCACGAGTCGTCATAAGCTGTTGTGGTATGGTAGTTCAGGGAGGCAATAGTGACAATGGATGGTGTAACGACTCATTGTCAGGAACAATGAGTCATTGTTACCAGTCATTGGAAGGACTGAACTTAGGCTGATAGGGAACCCACGGGGCATCCCACAATTTATGGTGAGAAGTGATGGCCCGTGGTTTATAGTCGTTGTTTGTGGGTTGAAATGTCCAGTGCTTACAACTTATTGAGACCACAGCTCGTTGGAAGGCACCACGACTCATGGTGAGGCTCATGGAAAGGAAAGTCACATTGGTCAAGGAGTTACAACAATTGATTCAACGACCCGTCGTTTGATGCAATGACTCATCCTGAAGAGTCATGGGAAGGACCTGAGATATATCATAAGGCAGTGGGCCCAACGACTCAATACCATGAGTCGTGGTGTCGAGCAACGACATTTTGGGTCGGTCGTTGTTCTGTACCGAGAAGTTGGAAATTTTATTAAGGGCATTTTATACTTTTCAATTCTTTGAAACCCTAAACTACGTCATTTTGTGTATTTTTCTGAGTGTGTTAAGATGGATTAAGTCCCTAATGCATACCCAAACCCATGTAAGAGCTTTATAGAGATTTTTTGGAGATTCAAGGTCTTCTTCCCCAAGTTTCCATCAATTTCTTTGTGGGTATTCAAGGAACTTCAAAATCAATCCATTCCTAGGCATGTAGGGTTTTAGAATGGGTGAAATCCTTTCACACCCATGCCCAAATTTTTATTTAAATAATGAATTCTCCTATTCAAATTTTATGGGGTTTTACCCAAATGCATGAAAATGTGATTTCTCTTTATGAGTATGATTTAATCGAATTTAAATTATCAAATTATGAATGATGGTAAGGTTTTATTTTATTTTCTTTAAAATCATGTTTGAATATTTTAAAATCTACAATGTATGTTCCAGTTGTTCTGAGCAGCTAAAGTTAATTCTATTTNATCATGTTTGAATATTTTAAAATCTACAATGCCTATTTGATGAAGGTTCATGAAAGTTATGATTTATGATGAATATTCAATATTTTAAATTTTTTTTATGACGAAAAAGCATGAATTCAAGTTACCCATGTTTATGAGCATATTTTGAAAGAATTGAATATGATTAAATACTGGGAAATTCCCACATGTTGAAGAATGATTTATGATGCATGAAGTGAATTACATGATTTATTGATTTATGATGTTGGCCGATAAAAAGGGCCTATGATTATTGGATAAGCATGTTTTAAAGGGGATCAATGATGATAAATGTTATATTTTAGCCGATGAATCTTAATGCGTGATGTTATTGATTTACGTATGAGCCTATATTCGTGTTTTTGGGAGACGTGTCTAGCACCAAGCAGCTCGGCGTTCAAAGGACTATGCCGGTGTCTCATAACCATGTGCCATAGTGGGTTTTTAAATGATATGATGTATTGATAATGATCCCCTCAAATGTGATATCACGCCTAATGCACGACCCTCGCCTGGCAAGCCAAGGTCGGCTCTGCCCACTTGAACGAGATAGTGGGGCATCATAAAAGGTTGTACCATGATGGTGTCGGTTATGAAGAGTCCTCTCATTGTTTCGCATATCTTATGCATTTTCATGTTTATCTTATTGGCTCAAGTAATGTTTTGATAAATTTTACTTACTATTATGATAATGAATGATTTACGAATGATTTGAAAGTTTTGAGTCTTATGTTTTCTTATGAAATATATGATACAAACATGATTTCCTTATCCTATGTTTATTTATGAGTTTATTTCTACTTTTAACATCCGTTTCACTTACCTTGCATACCCGGTACATTTCACGTACTGATCGCATACTTTATATGTTGTATTGTTTCATGATACTAGGTCCGGATCTCAGGCTCATCCTCATCCTTAGTCCATCTCAGCTTACGCTCTCAGATTGTTTATGAGTCCTCATGTTCTGAGGGCCGTTTGATAGACTTTCAAGTTATTTATATTTCATTATTGGTTGGGTTAGTTGGGGATGTTGTCCCATCAACCCATCTTATGTAGTAGAGCCTTTTAGATAGGATGTAGAATTCAGCTTATGTATATGCCGAGTACTTCCATTTATTACGTCATGTTTACGTTTCCTGTATGTTTTATGCTAAGTATTCCATTCTATTTAATGAGATAGATGTATGCATGTGGAATGGGTAGACTTGGGGTCTCTCAGGGTCCCTTGTCCCGTGTATACGATCAGGGTGTATGTTTGGGTCATGACAAACTTGGTATCAGAGCAATAGGGTTGAAGTGTCCTAGGGTGTCTGAAAGCCGCGTTAAGTATAGTCTTTTTTATGGGTGTGAAGCGTGTCACACCTATGACGAAGAGGCTAGTAGAAGTTTAGGGAATGTTCCCTTCTTTCATGTTCTATTTCGTGCGATGAAAAGCCTCTCCTTCCTTCTAATTCGTGCTATTTGTGATTATAGAATTATGGCTCCTAGAAGAATGAACGGAAGGAGGAATGGAAATGATAAAGGCCATGGAGGTGGCAATGACCATGGGCATCAACAAGCCCCACCTGTTCAGGAGACCCAAGCACTAGAGCCAACTTCCTACACTGAGTTTCGGGCGGCTATTCAGATGTTGGCACAGGCCTTGGCCACTCAGGTCAACTAGCAGGCTATTGTGCAGGTCCCACAGAATTGTAATGCAACAGCATCTCGGATTAGAGACTTCTTGAGGATTAATCCTCTTGAGTTCACAGGGTCAAAGGTGGACGAGGATCCACATGAGTTCATTGAAGGGATCTTGAAGGTCACTCAGGTTATGGGGGAAAAAAATGGGGAGTGTGTTGACTTGGCTTCTTATCAGCTAAAAGAGGTCGCTCACATTTGGTACAAGCAATGGAAGGATAGCAGGGAAACCGGGGCGGGCCCTATCAGTAGGGGTGAGTTCCACATGGCTTTTCTCAACAGGTTCTTCCCTCGGGAGATGAGGGAGTTAAAAGCAGTGGAGTTTGTGAACTTCAACCAAGAAATATGAAAGTGTTGGAGTATTCGCTCGAGTTCACTCATTTGTCAAAATATTCCTAGAGTTAGTGATGGATCAGATGGCTTGGGTGAGCCGATTCGTTCATGGTGTGGCTGGTTATTTAGAAAAGGATTGCAGGATTTCAATGCTTCACCAGGATATGGACTTTCCTCGCATAGTGTTGTACGCCTAGCAGATGGAGGCAGCTCATACGAGGGAGAGGGAGGCAAAGAGGGCTCGAACGGGTAGCCGAGGGTTTTTGCATTAGAGGTTCGACGGTGGTTACTGTCCATAGTTCCACCAGAAATCACTAGCCCCAGCACCATCATCAGCTAGTGTTCCATCCATACCCAAGGATTATCAGAGGAGAAGGGCATCAGGGTCGAGGGAACAAAGGGGCATCCAGTTAGAGTATACCTCTCAAACCTGCGGGAAATGCAGCAAGAGTCATGTCAAGGAGTGCTTGATCGATTCAGATGTTTTCTATGGGTGTGGTAGATGTGGGCACATGCGCTGAGCGTGCCCATATGCTAGACAGGGTGATGATAGGGGTCATGTGCAGGCCACCAGGACAGCAGTAGTTCCAGCCCGTTCTGCTCCGCAGGGAGCATCAACTAGTGGAGGTGGCAGACAACGCCAAAACCGATTCTATGCCCTTGCCTCGCGCTAGGAGCAGGAGACTTCGACAGACATGGTCACTGATATGTTGCGTGTCTTTCATATTGATGTTTATGCGTTTCTAGATTCGGGAGCTACCTTTTCTTTCGGGACTCTTTACATTGCTAGTAGCCTTGGAGTTAGTCCCGAGACATTTTCAGAACTGTTTTCAGTTTTGACCCCTGTTGGTGATTCGGTCATAGCTAGACAATTATATAGAGAATGCCATGTCACTGTGTTGCATAAGGTTACCTCCGTAGACCTTGTAGATTTATCCATGACTGACTTTGACGTTATTCTTGGCATGGATTGGTTATTCGCATGCTATGCTTCAATTAATTATAGGACCCCTACGGTGGAATTTCTTTTCCTGGGTGAGTCAGTGTTGGAGTGGAAGGGTAGTTCAGCGGTACCAGCAGGTCGATTTATTTCCTATCTTAAGGCCAAGAAGATGATTTCTAAGGGCTGCATGTATCAGCTAGTTAGGGTTAAGAATGTTGAGTCTGAGACCCCGACTATTCAATCAGTTTTGGTGGTGTGTGAGTATCCGAATGTTTTTCCCGACGATTTTCCAGGTGTTCTCTTGAGAGAAAAATCGACTTTGGCATTGATCTCTTACTTGATACATAGCCTATCTCTATTCCTCCCTATAGGATGGCTCCAACCGAGCTAAAGGAATTGAAGGGTCAGTTAAAGGATCTGTTGGATAAGGGCTTCATTAGACCGAGATAGTTTCCATGGGGTGCACCAGTTCTATTTGTTTGAAAGAAGGAAGGTTCCCTTCGTATGTGCATTGACTATCGACAGTTGAACAAGGTCACTGTCAAGAACAGGTACCCCTTACCCAGGAATGATGATATGTTTACCACCTTCAGGGTTCCAAAAGTTTCTCGAAGATATACCTTAGGTCCGTGTACCATCAGCTTTGAGTTCGGGAGAGTGATATTTCAAAGACAGCCTTCAGGATACGGTATGTCCATTATGAGTTTATGGTTATCTCTTTTGGACTAAAAAATGCTCCTGCAGCTCTTCTGGACTTGAATAATCAGGTGTTCAAAAAATATTTGGACATGTTTGTGATCGTGTTCATCGATGACATCTTGATATACTCATGGAGAGAGGAGGAGCATGCCGCCCACTGAGATTAGTACTTCACACCCTCAAGGATCATAAACTATATGAAAAGTTCAGTAAGTGTGAATTTTGGTTGGACTCACTTGCATTTTTGGGTCATGTGGTGTCAAGCGAAGGCATAAGGGTAGATACCCAGAAGCTTTAGGCAGTGAAGAATTGTCCTAGACCGGTAAAGCCTTCAAAAATTCAGAGTTTCTTGGGCTTAGCAGGCTACCGAAGATTCGTTGAGGGCTTTTCATCAATTGCATCCCCATTGACCAGGATGACTTAGAAGACGGTGAAGTTTCAATGGTCGGAGGCTTGTGAGAAAAGCTTCAAAGAGTTGAAGACTCGACTCATTTCAGCACTAGTGTTCACTTTACCCGAGGGTACTGATGGATTTGTCGTATATTATGATGCTTCGAGAGTCAGGCTAGCATGTGTGTTGATGCAGCGTGGGAAGGTAATAACGTATGCCTCGAGACAGCTGAAAGTTCATGAAAAGAATTACCCGACCCATGATCTTGAGTTGGTTGCGGTGGTGTTTGCATTGAAGATATGGCAGCATTACTTGTATGGAGTCCATGTGGATGTGTTTAAAGATCACAATAGCTTGCAATATGTATTCATACAGAAAGATCTCTTCGGTAGAGGAGGTGGTTAGAGTTACTAAAGGTCTACGACATTAGTGTCCTCTACCACCTAGGAAAGGCTAATGTGGTTGCAGATGCGTTTAGTAGGCTCTCTATGGAGAGCGTGTCCCATGTGGATGAAGAAAAGAAGGAGTTGGTGAGAGACGTCCATCGACTTGCAAGGTTGGGATTCGATTGATCGACTTGACCGATGGTTGCGTTGTTGTGCAGAATTGGGCTGAATTATCCCTGGTGGTTGATGTCAAGTCTAAGCAGGATGAGGATCCAATTTTGAGGAAGCTGAAGGAGGAAGTGCGAAGTAGGAAGGTGGAGGTTTTCTCCCAAGGAGGAGATGGTGTGCTACGATATCTATGCATCCCAGATGTTGATGATTTGAGAGTTCGAATATGGCAGGAGGCACATGGTACCAGATATTCCGTTCACCCAGGATCCAGGAAGATTTATCGGGACTTGCGGGAAATCTATTGGTGGGATGGTATGAAGAAGGATATTGCAAAGTTTGTAGTCAAGTGTCCAAACTATTGACAAGTGAAGATCAAATATCAAAGGTCGGGAGGCATACTTCAGGATATCAGCATCCCCACTCAAAAGTGGGAAGAAGTTAACATGGATTTCATTACAGGTCTACCCCATACTCGCCGGCAATACGACTCCATTTGGGTGGTGGTCGATAGGTTAACCAAAGCTGTACACTTTCTACCAGTCAAGACCACTGATTCAGCAGATGATTATTCTAAGTTGTACATTTGGGAGTTGGTTTGACTTCATGGAGTGCCCTTGTTTATTATTTTAGACCGAGGTACTCAGTTTACCTTGCAATTCTGGCGTTCTTTTCAAAAAGTACTTGGGACACAAGTTAAGCTTAGTACAGCCTTCCATCTACAAACAGACGGTCAGGCAAAACGAACCATTCAGACCCTCGAGGATATGTTGAGGGCATATATTATGGATTTTAAAGGCAGTTGGGATGATCATTTGCCCTTGATCGTGTTTTCCTATAATAACAGTTATCACTCTAGTATCAGATGGCACCGTTCGAGGCTCTTTACGGGCGAAGGTGTAGATCGCCCATCGGTTGATTTGAGGTTGGTGAGGCAGCTATGATAGGGGTAGATTCAGTTCATGAGGCCATGGTAAAGGTCTAGTTGATAAGGGACCGGTTAAAAACCGCTCAGAGTCATCAAAAATCATATACCGATGTAAGGAGAAGGGATTTGGCTTTTGAGGTGGACAATTAGGTATTTCTAAAGCTATATCCCATGAAGGGAGTCATGCGGTTTGGGAAGAAGGGGAAACTTAGTCCCCGCTATGTTTTCCCCTACCTAGTTGTGAGGAGAGTTGGTAAGGTGGCGTATGAGTTGGACATGCCTTCGGAGTTACCTTCAGTTCATCCCGTGTTTCATGTATCTCTCTTGAAAAAGTGCTTGGGTGATCCAGCTTTAGTAGTCTCGGTAGACAGCATTGGTGTAAGGGATAGCCTCAACTATGAAGAAATTTCTGTGAGAATCTTAGATCGTCAAGTCCATAAGCTAAGGAACAAAGAAGTAGCTTCAGTTAAAGTACTGTGGAGAAATCAGCACGTTGAGGGAGCTACGTGGGAAGCCGAAGGTGATCGCTAAATACCCACATTTGTTCTCTATCGGCTCAGTTCCGACTTAAGGTACCAATTTTTTCCCTATGACTCTATCTAGTTTTTATGTTAAGTCATGTGTACAAGTTTCTTTTATGTGTATGAATGTGTATGTGGAGTATGAGATCAGTTCAGCTATGTGGTTTTATTTGAAGGTACTCGTTTCGTGAAAATTTCGGTTAAAATGATCAGTATATGGCTATGATAAATTGTATGTTTCTTTTTACTGCTTCTTTCCTACGTTCTAGGACGAATGTTTTCAATGGGGAGATATTGTAACACCCTATGAAGTCATATTAATAGACCCGGGGGTTGAATTTGAAAAGTGTAGAAAACTAGCAAAAACATCATAGGACGGGCGACTCAATGACTCATGGTTGGATACCATGAGTAGTCCTAAGTTGTCGTGGTGTGGTAGTTCAGGGAGGCAGTGGTGACAACGGACGGTGTAACAACTCGTTCTCAGGAACAACGAGTCATTGTTACCAATCGTTGGAAGGACTGAACTTAGGCTGATGGGGAACCCACGGGGCATCCCACGATCGTGGTAAGAAGTGATGACCCGTTGTTTCTAGTCATTGTTTATGGGTTGAAATGTCCAGTGCTTATGACGGATTGAGACCATGACTCGTTAGAAGGCACCATGAGTCGTGGTGATACTTGTGGAAAGGAAAGTCAGATTGGTCAAGGAGTTGATGACAGTCGATTCAATGACCCGTCGTTTGATGTAACAACTAGTCCTGATGAGTCGTGGGAAGGACCTGAGATATTTCATGAGGCAGTGGACCCAAAGAATCGAATCCACAAGTCGTGGTGTCGAGCAACGACCCATTTGATTGGTCGTTGGTCAGTCCGGAGAAGTTTCCAGGGAAATTTTATTAAGGGCATTTCATACTTTTCCATGCTTTGAGATCCTAAACTATGTCGTTTTGTGTATATTTTTTTTGGGTGTTAAGATGAGTTAAGTCCCTAATGCATACCCATTCCCATGCTAGAGCTTTATAGAGATTTTTGGGAGATTCAAGGTCTTCTTCCCCAAGTTTTCATAAATTTCTTTGTGGGTATTCAAGGAACTTCGAAATCAATCCATTCCCAAGTATGTAGGGTTTTAGAATGGGTGAAATTCTTTCACACCCATGCCCAAATTTCGATTTAAATAATGAATTCTCCTATTCAAATTCTATGGTGTTTTATCCAAAAGCATGAAAACGTGATTTTTTGTTATGGGTATGATTTAATCGAGTTTTAAATATTGAATAATGAATGATGGGCAGGTTTTATATTATTTTCTTTAAAATCATGTTTCAAGCTTTTTTAATCTAAAATGCCCATTTGATGAAGGTTCATGAAAGTTATGATTTACGATGAATATGCAATATCTTGAATTATTTTGATGACGGAAAAACATGAATTCAAGTTCCCATGTTTATGTGAATATTTTTAAAGAATTGAATGTGATGAAGTATTTAGAAATGCCCACATGTTGAAGAAAGATTCATGATTCATGAAGCGAATTACATGATTTATCAATTTATGATGTTGGCCGATGTAAGAGGCTTATGATTCTTGGTTATGCATGTTTTAAAGGGGATCAATGATGATAAATTTTATATTTTAGCCAATGAATCTTAATGAATGATGTTATTGATTTAATATGAGCCTATATGCATGTTTTTGGGAGTTGTGTCTAGCACCGAGCAGCTAGGCGTTCAAAGGACTATGCCGGTGTCTCATAACAATGGGCCACAATGGGTTTCTAAATGATATGATGTATTGATAATGATCCCCTCAAATGTGATATCACGCCTAATGTACGACCCTCGGCTGGCAAGCCAAGGTCGGCTCTGCCCACTTGAGCTAGATAGTGGGCCATCATGAAAGGTTTTACCATGATGGTGTCTGTTACGACGAGTCCTCCCATTTTTCCGCATGTCTTATGCATTGTCATGTTTATGTTATTTTCTCAAGTCATGTTTTGATAAAGTTTACTTACGATTATGATAATGAATGACTTATGAATGATTTGAAAGTCTTGAACCTTATGTTTTCTTACGAAATTTATGATACAAGCATGATATCCTTCTCCTATGTTTATTTATGAGTTTATTGTTACTTTTAACATCCGTTTTACTTACCTTGCATACTCGGTACATTCCACATACTGATTACATACTTTATATACTATATCGTTTCATAATACAGGGTCCGAATCTCAGGCTCATCCTCATCCTTAGTCCATCTCAGCTTACTCTCTCAGATTTTTGGTGAGTCCTCATGTTCCGAGGATTGTTTGATAGACTTTCAACTTATTTATGTTTCAGTAATGGTTCGGTTAGTTGGGGATGTTGTCCGATCAACCCATCTTATGTAGTAGTGGCTTTCAGACAAGATGTAGAACTTAGCTTATGTATATGCCCAGTACTTCTGGTTATTAGTCTATGTTTATGTTTATGTTATGTTTTATGATAAGTATTCCATTCTATTTAATGAGATAGATGTATGTATGTGTCATGGGTCGACTTGGGGTCTCTTGGGGTCCCTTGTCCCGTGTCTATGATCCGAGTGTGCTTTCGGGTCGTGAGATATAGGATGCTAACTCTAAAGACTGGCTATGAGTGGGGCTGAGTCTGAGTGTCGGGTCTTGTATCATGAAACTATACAATATAGAATATGCGGTCAGTACGTGGAATGTACAGAGTATGCAAGGTAAGTAAAACCGCTTAAATAGGTCAAATCATTTAAAGACATGCATAATGTAAAACATAAACAATAGGAATCTTAGAGTAGGGCTTGCATACAATCCTTCTGAAATCACGATCTCATCATAACATAACACAACATCATAACCGAATCAATTGAGTCAAAGCTGAAATCTGATAGTCATGAGTAAAACTGAACATTGAGTCAGACCTGCTTTAGAACATATATAGATGTATAAATCTCATGAATGATGAACATGCATAACTGAAATCATAAGAAACAATGGGAGACTCGTCTTTTAACCGACATACCACGATAGAGCTTACGTGGTCCCAACTATCACACTCAAGTGGGTAGAGTCATCCAAAGCTTTGCCTGCGCTAAGGACGATACCATAATATCGATATCAAGATCGTGGCCCAATAGGGCAGGGGATAGCTTACAAGGGAGGTCCCAAAGTAGTATATATATAAGAATAAACCTACGTTCGTGCATAGTTCTGAGGCATAGGGTGATCGACCCTTTGACTACTCAGTGCTAGACACTACTCCTAAAAAAACATGCATATGCTCTTCATCATTTTTCAACGAAGCTCAATATCGTCTATTGATGAAGCTCAATAATCAAATACATCTCAAATCTGAAATCATGCATATGAGAAGCTTCAACTCAGACCATACCACAAGCTAAAAAATAATTGGGAGCCTTCGCTCCAAAACCATGTGGTAAGCTTAATTCGGAAAATCATAAATCATACTTAAATATGTGGGCATTACCCAATACTTTCACATGCTTGAAAATACTCATTCAAATAGAAAATATGATTATAAACATGGGTAGCTTGAAAGCACGCTTTTCATCATAATATCTCATCATAATCATACACTCATCACAAATCTCATCTTTCATGAACTTCTCATCAATGGGCTTTTTAATTCATAAACTTGAAACATGATTTAAATTGAAAACAATATAAAACTTGCCTATGAATCATAATTCAATTGTAGAAACATATTTAGATCATACCCATGTAGAGTATTAGAAATTTCATGCGTTAGGTTAAAACCCCATAGAATTGATATAGGAAATTCATGATTTAGAGAGGGATTGGGCATGGGTGTGAAAGGATTCATCCATTCATAACCCTACATACCTTATTACATCTGATTCTTTCACTTCTCTGATTTCCCAAGAGGGAGTGAAGAGAATTTGATGAAGAACAAGCTTGATCACCCCCTCTAACCTTCTTTCTTGCATGCATGAATTAAAATGGCCTAAAATGAACTTAACCCTCTTAAAAGACATCATTCATAACTTAAAACGACATAGTTTAGGCCTTAGGATTTTAGGAATTACGGAAAAACCCTTACTAAATTGGAAGAAAATAACTACCAGTTAGTCCCCACGAGGAACATGACGACTCGTCACCACTGGCCACGACTCATGGCATCATCCTTCAAGTACACTACTTATCATGTCATCTGGGCTCATCACGAGTGACTCAACGATTTGTTACTGGCGACTACAACTCATGGTCACCACTCGTCATGGGCACTGCCTTAATTTAAATCAAACCTTTCCCTGCTGGCTAAGAGTCATCCCACGAATCGTGGTGACTGACCACGACTCATGGTCACGTCCGTGGGGATCGAAATTCCCAAATTTCAACTCACCTTCTGAGCCTCATCATGAGTCACATCACAACATTTTGACTACTCTCATGGGTCATCGCACAACACATTTTGTGTCTTGATGCCAGTTTTAAATTTTTCTCCGTTTCAACTCCTACATATGATTTTTGGGCTTCTGGGGTATAAAATGTCTCCCCCTTAGGAACAATTGTCCTTGAATGTTGAAAAACACAAGAAAAAGCATATAAATGCAATCATCTTTCAAATACTAATCATTTAAGCTAAAAACTGGTGGAATGACTATCTCCGATTCAAACTATATAGCTGAACTGAATTCACGAATCATACATACATCCATATACATAAAAGAATCTTGGGCACATGAACTGAATAGAAAACTAAATAAGGTTTTAGAGAAAAATTGATACCATAAATTGGGACTGAGCTGGTAGAGAATAAATGTGGGTATCTGGCCATCATGTCTGCTTCGGCTTCCCACATAGCTCCTTCAACCTGCCGATTCCTCCATAAACCCTTGATTTAAGCTACTTCCATGTTCCTTAGCCTTCGAACCTGATGATCCAATATTTCCACCGAAACCTCCTCGTAACTAAGGCTGGCCTTCACACCAACACTGTCGACCAGAACAACTAGAGCTTGGTCACCCAAACACTTTTTAAGAGTGAAACATGGAAAATAGGATGCACGGAATCTAATTCTGAGGGCAACTCCAATTCGTATGCTACCTTGCCAACCCATTTTACAATAAGATAAGGACCAATATAACGAGGGCTAAGTTTTCCTTTCCTTCCAAACCGCATCACTCCCTTCATGGATGACACCTTCAAAAGAACCCAATAATCCACCTCGAATTCTAATTCTCTCCTTCTCACATCGGCATAGGACTTTTGGAAACTTTGAGCTGTTTTCAACCTGTCTCATATAAGTTAAACCTTCTCTAAAGCCTCATGGATCATATTTGGTCCTATCATTTCCTCTTCACCAACTTCGAACCAACCAATGGGCGATCAACATCCATACCCATAGAGAGCCTCAAACGGAGCCATTTGAATACTGGAATGATAGATGTTATTGTATGCAAACTCGATAAGAGGCAAATGATCATCCCAACTACCCAGGAAGTCAATCACGCATGCTCTCAACATGTCTTCGAGAGTCTGAATTTTCCACTCCTCTTGACCATATGTTTGTAGGTGAAATGTTGTGCTGCGCTTAACCTGAGTACCAAGTCCTTTTTGTAACGACCTCAAAAATTGAGAGGTAAATTGGGTACCTCAATCTGGTATAATGGAAAAGGGCACTCCATGAAATCGAACTAGCTCTCAGATATATTGTTTGGCATAGTCCTCTGCCGAATCCGTGGTTTTGACCGGTAGAAAATGAGCGGCCTTGGTCAACCTATCTACCACAACCCAAATGGAGTCATATTGTCGACAAGTGAGAGGTAAACCTATGATGAAGTCCACATTAATTTCTTCCCACTTACAAATAGGAATATTGATATCCTGAAGCACACCTCCCGATCTTTGATGCTCAACCTTCACTTGCTGATAGTTTTGACACTTTGCTACAAATTCTGCTATGTCCTTTTTCATGCAATTTCACCAATAGACATCCCGTATGTCACGGTACATCTTGGTGGCACCTGGATGAATAGTGTCACGCCCCGCCTTGGGAGGCATGACTGGCACCTGGTGCCCTACTAGGACCTGGACTGCTGGGCTAGCTGAGCCTAAGCACTTTTGGTGCCAAGCTGGCTCTAACACTGGATTCAAGAAAACGACGGGCTATATAACGGCTATAAATACAGCCTCCGACCGACTAGGCCTATAGCCACCTGTAAGCAAGCAACAGCTACCTAGAACAATTGAATTAATAGGGAACCTATGCGGGCCGACAAGGCCACCATGCTGTCTAGTTATTTCCGAATCAAGAAAACAAGTGCTAAATTGCTACATGACCAACAAGGTCACCACTACCAACTGAATAAGGCCCCACACGACTATCATAAACAAAATAAAACATACACACGACCTCACGCGACCGGTACAGCTAACCACAGGAAATGTACAATCTGCAAGCGTCTAAGAATACTGATAAGATGGTCGGGATAGGGCCCCGGCCTACCCACACTGTACAACAAAGAAAAGGAATAAACCTCTAGTTGTCTAGCTCCGGATGACAGGAGTTGATGACTCCATGTGCTGGCTGGAATCACAAGGGATTGGATCCTCGTCTGTGAGTACCTGAAGGCAAGTAATGTAGTGCCCCAAACGGGTGTCAGTACCGCTGGTACTGAGTATGCAAAGCAACAACTGAAAAATAACTTAAGACAAGCAATATAACTGATAGAACTGAAATAGAAAGAAATAGATTGTAACTGATTGAAAGTATGAGTTTAAGACTGTCCTCAACTATGCTGGAAGGAGTAGGAGTTGTACCTGGAACAGCGACATTCTACTGTCTATCTATTCATAACTAACATAACATGGCATAATATAGCATAACATAACATAACAAAGCACACATAAACCTTACTTGGCCCCCAAAAGCCGGAAGGTACAACCAACACGCAATCTATACCCCTACCCCGGTCATCCCATCTCCCATAGTAACTATAAGCATCTTGTCGGTCCCTTGGGTATGCACTTGGACCCGCTAAGCCCCTGACTATAAATGTACCTGAGTCTGGAGGACTCCTGAATCAACACCCCCGGCGTACCTGCTCGACGAGGGTGTATAAAAGCCGACCAAGGAAAAATATGGGGAAACTGGCATCCCATCTTCGTCCCCTAGGGGACGACATGCCACTCCATAGAGCAACGTATCCTCGCCCTTTGGCGGATGAGTTGATACAGCTATTAACCCTGGGGCGGTCATGAATGCTAGGTAATCCAACCCAAAACAATACAGTCAAGTCTCAACTGATAATACTAACTACAACCGATACATGCTGAAGCTAATGATAGTAATGTGTATATATATAACACATGCTGAAACTGATAATGGTATATATATAATTTTTGTCGTACTATGCTGAATCTGATACTGAAAACATGATATGATATTTCTTTTGAGAATCATGTAGTATAACTAAGTTTCAGGATAAACAAGATTTACTATTTCTAACATGCTTTCTAAAATTCATATTAACCTACTATTCTATTTCTGAAATACTTTCGGGCACTTGTATTGCTTTACTAAATTTCAGCTGAACATGATAATATCCTGACGTACTTTAGTAAATTACTTACTGGGCATAAAATTACTTACTGGGCATGCTGTATTGTTTCTACAACTTTCTACTAGAATCTATACCAGTTTTCTCTACTAGAATTACTAACTTGCCATAAGAAACTAGCTTCACATACCTTGTCCGTTAACTTTCTGAGTATCTGGCGTAACTCGGCTAATTTCAAGCTATTTCTTCCAACTGCATTCATATTCATATCTATTAGAACTAAATTCATCGATATTCTTGAAGAAAATACTACTTTGAAAACAGCCGAAAACTCGCTATTTCTCGGAAGTCCAAAAGAGAGAAATACTCACTTTAGGGCTAGGAGTACATTGACATTAATTTGGAGCAATTGCACTTACCTTAGATAGGTAGGACGATGATTCGCCGACCGAATTTCATGAAACTAACTCCGCAGAAATGCTCCCGGCAGCTTAATACTTCACTACCCAAGATTTTTTCGAGTTTGGACCGCATTTAATAGCGTAAACGGCAGAATTTCACCTAAATATCTCATGCCCTCTATTTTTTGGTTACTCTATGGAAATTGTGATAATTATCTAAAAAAACCAAAGTGGAGGCTCTGTATAGTTGGGGATGGACCTCACCTCCATGACACGCCGGCCAATGCATAGGTGACTCCTCCGTTACACGTTGGCCATCGCGGAGGGGGTCTGCCCAGCCTCCTCTTGTGATGGTTAAACGTGGCACTTGTCCGGTGTTTCCCCAGGCCATTTTATAGAATGTATGGAATTCTAAAACTCTTAACCAACATGCGAATAGGCCATCTAAATGTAAAGAATTTATGAGGTGTAACATCCTCCCCCTTTTAAGAATATTCGTCCTTGAATGTAAACTTCCACTTGCAAGAATTTCAACTTACTTGACTTATTCTAAGAAAAATTCGGTAGAGTCTCCCCTGTAATATGGACTATCTCAAAAAATCATAAAACAAAAGTCCAATACAAGTACTCCACACAATACTAGTATTCATCATGCAATAGACTAAAGCCAATCTATCTCATTTATACACATAATATAAGGCAATTTTTAAAAAAAACAATACTAGCATACCTCTGGATGATTAACTTTCTTGCCTGAAGATAGGAAATAAACCTACCTTTTGGCGTAATTGTACTGCCCTTCCACTCTCGCACTGCCTCCCCTTGAAAGTGGAATCGGACTGTCTTGGTCCAGCATTCTACATTTGCATAGCACGGAGCCAACCAATCCATACCTATAATGGAATCGAAAGCAACCATTTCTAATTCTACTAGATCTACTGTGGTTTGACGATCAACACCCTCTACTGTACACCCTCGATAGACCCTTCTGGCTATGATGGGAGTCACCGACGGGTGTGGATACTGAAAAGGGTTGCTGAGCGTTATTCATGCCATTTCACCGATAGACATCCCGTATGTCACGGTACATCTTGGTGGCACCTGGATGAATAGTGTCACGCCCCACCTTGGGAGGCATGACTGGCACCTGGTGACCTACTAGGACCTGGACTGCTGGGCTAGCTGAGCCCAAGAACTTTGGTGCCAAGTTGGCTCTAACTCTGGATTCAAGAAAACAACGGGCTATATAAAGGCTATAAGTACACCCTCCGACCGACTAGGACTATAGCCACCTGTAAGAAAACAACGGCTACCTAGAACAACTGAATTAATAGGGAACCTATGGGGGCCGACAAGGCCACCATGTTGTCTAGTTATTTCCGAATCAAGAAAACAAGTGCTAAACTGCTACATGAACAGCAAGGTTACCACTACCAACTGAATAAGGCCCCACACGACCATCATAAACAAATTAAAACATACACACGACCTCATGCGACCGGTACAGCTAACCACAGGGAATGTACAATCTGAAAGCCTCTAAGAATACTGATAAGATGGTCGGGACAGGGCCCCGGCCTACCCATACCGTACAACAAAGAAAAGGAATAAACCTCTAGCTTTCTAGCTCCGGATGACAGGAACTGATGACTCTGTGTGCTGGCTAGAATCACGAGGGATCGGCTCCTCGTTTGTGAGTACCTGTAGCAAGTAATGCAGCGCCCCAAACGGGTGTAAGTACCTCTTGTACTAAGTATGCAAAGAACCAACTGGAAAATAATTGAAGAAAAGCAATATAACTGATAGAACTGAAATAGAAAGAAATAGACTGTAACTGACTGAAATTATGAGTTTAAGACTGTCCTCAACTATGCTGGAAGGAGTAGGATTCGTACCTGGAAAAGCGACATTCTACTGTCTATCTATTCATAACTAACATAACATGGAATAATATAGCATAAAAAAATATAACATAGCACACATAAACCTTACCTGGCCCCCATAAGCTGGAAGGTACAACAAACACGCAATATATACCTCTACCCCGGTCATCCCATCTCCCATAGTAACTATAAGCATCCTGTCGGTCCCTTGGATATGCACTTGGGTCCGCTGAGTCCCTGACTATAATTGTACCTGAGTCTGGAGGACTCCTAAATCAACACCCCGGGCGTACCCGCTCGACGGGGGTGTATAAAAGCAGACCAAGGGAAAATATGGGGAAACTGGCATCCAATCTTCGTCCCCTAGGGGACGACATGCCACTCCGTAGAGCGACGTATCCTCGCCCTCTGGCGGACGAGTTGATATAGCTATTAACCCTGGGGCGGTCATGAATGCTAGGTAATCCAACCCAAAACAATACAGTCAAGTCTCAACTGATAATACTAACTGCATACGATACATGCTTAAGCTAATGATAATAATGTGTATATATATAATACATGCTGAAACTGATAATGGTATATATATAATTTATTTCGTACTATGCTAAATCTTATACTGAAAACAAGATATGATATTTCTTCTGAGAATCATGCTGTATAACTAAGTTTCATGATAAACATGATTTACTATTTCTAACGTGCTTTCTAAAATTAATATTAACCTACTACTCTATTTCTGAAATACTTTACGGGCACTTGTATTGCTTTACTAAATTTCGGCTGAACATGATAATATCTTGACGTACTTTAGTAAATTACATACTGCGCATGTTGTACTGTTTCTGGAACTTTCTACTAGAATCTATACCAGTTTTCTCTACTGGAATTACTAACTTGCCGTAAGAAACTAGCTTCACATACCTTATCCGTTAACTTTCTGGGTATCTGGCGTAACTCGGCTAATTTTCAGCTATTTCTTCCAACTGCATTCATATTCATAGCAATTAGAACTAAATTCATCGATATTTTGGAAGAAAATACTACTTTGAAAACAGTCGAAAACTCGCTATTTCTCGGAAGTCCAAAAGGGAGAAATACTCACTTTAGGTCTAGGAGTACATTGACATTAATTTGGAGCAATTCCACTTACCTTAGATCGGTAGGATGATGATTCTCCAGCTGAATTTCCTGAAACTAACTCCGTAGGAATGCTTGCAGCAGCTTAATACTTCACTACCCCAGATTAATTCGAGTTTTGACAGCATTTAATAGTGTAAAAGGGCGGAATTTCACCTAAATCTCTCGTGCCCTCTGTTTTCTGGTTACTCTATGGAAATTATGATAATTATCTAACAAAAACCAACGTGGAGGCTTTATATAGTTGGGGCTGGACCTCACCTCCGTTACAAGCCGGCCAATGCAGAGGTGACCCCTCCGTGACACATTGGCCATCACGGAGGGGGTCTGCCCAGTCTCCTCTTGTGATGGTTCAACGTGGCGCTTGTCCGGTGTTTCCCCGGGCCTTTCTATAGCATGTATGACATTCTAAAACTCTTAACCAACATGCGAATAGGCCATCTAAATGTCAAGAATTTATGGGGTGTAACATTCTCCCCCTCTTAAGAACATTCGTCCTTGAG
>JACEIK010001934.1:0-10712 GCA_018107945.1 Datura stramonium
CGAGATTACTTCATGCTCCCCACATTCTCATGTCCTGACCTAGGTAATGCCTTCTCAAGCTATTTCCCAAGCTAACAATATGCTTTTATGGTGATCAATAGCCTCAAATCTTCATTGTTAATTCTTTTTAAAATTCAATACCCTCTTGATTCGGTAAGTAAGAATAAGGCAAGTTCCAACATTTGCAACCATTAAGAAATAATTAAAACGAAGGAAATAACCATACAAGCATTAAACCCCATTGAAGAATCACTAAGTGTTTCACCTATGTGTGTTAATTCGTCATGGTTCCCACAACCCTAGTTATGGGTTTATCTACTCATGTTTGAATAATCACAATAAAAAAATATTGGATAAATCGTAATTGCAACTTACAAAAATTCGTAGAAAAAAAGCAAGTAAATTGAATATAACTCCAAACTTGATGAACAAAACTCCAATGTTGATTAATTCCCAAAATCAAGAACAAAATTATGAAATTTATTTCTTCAACCAAGAAAAATTGGAAAGTTGGTAAAAAAAATAACTGCGTCTGAAAAATAAACCTAAA
Source organism: Datura stramonium (assembly GCA_018107945.1). NCBI lineage: Eukaryota > Viridiplantae > Streptophyta > Magnoliopsida > Solanales > Solanaceae > Datura > Datura stramonium. The sequence goes on from JACEIK010001934.1 coordinate 551, forward strand.
AATTGTATTTATAGTTCCAAACAAATCTTCTCCTAACTAAATTTGGATTCCAGGTCGGTAGGGGCAATGGACCAAGTAATGACTCATTTGGTCTCCCAACGAGTCATGATAAGTGAAAAGTAGTCGTCCTCAGCATTAGCCCCAGTCATGGCAACGGGTCACCTAACGACTCATCATGTCCGAGCATGAGTCGTCAGGCCTCTCGTGGTTTTGCTTCTTCAAATATCCAGTGCACCCTATGATTCACTCCAGTGATATCAAAACGAGTTGTGCAGTTTGCCAATGACTCGTGTTGTCATCCATTACCTTCACAGGATGTCTCTTCAGGAATCCTCCTCCCACTCTTCACGACTGGTTTCATGACTCATTACCAGATATAACGAGTCATACCATCAACTCGTGAAGTGCACTGGTTCTCAGCTTCTTAAATCAATCATATCCCACAACTTCAATAATGAGTCATGCATAGTGACAATGACTCGTGACTTGACTAGCAGCCTCCATTTCAGTCCTTTTATGCCTTACTTTGCCTATTTCCTATTCCGAACCTGTTTTCCTGCAACATTCAACTCAAACGCATCATATCTATATAAATATACCTGGAATGTGCATAGTTTCTTGGTTTTAAGCATCGAAAGTTTCATAAAATCACGGCATATCAGTAACAGCTTGTGGTCATGAGTCGTGGTCAATATCTCCAAAAGAAGGCCCAATTGCAACAAGCCATGGTATGACTCGTAAGTACCTATAACGGGTCATTGTCTGTAGTTTTTGTTTGTTTATGGGGTTTCAGGGTTGGATGGTATGAGTCATGGTATGACTCGTTGTATGAAATAATGAGTCATGGTTTGTACTTGTGGGAAGGAGAAGATGAGTTGAAAGAAGTAGCAATAGATGTGTAATACCCCAGAAGTGCCTAATACTAGATTCGGGATTTAAAATGAATAGAAAAAATCTAAGATTTCTTCTCAAAACAAGTCTTTGTATGGGTCGTTGGTGGGACTAACAACCTATTGGAGGTGCTCGTGGTGAGAATCTGTAGAGTAAGTTGGGAAGTAATGGGTCTCAGAATGACCCATTGGTTGAAGTAACGAATCGTTGGAAATGAGTCATTGTTAGGGTGGTCATGGTCAAGGAGGTAGACAAGAGTCATGGAACGACTCGTTAGTACGAGTCACGGTTCGTGGTCTGCTCCCCGTGGAAGGTTTCAAAAAAGGGACAGTGGTGACAACGGATGGTTTCCACGAGTCGTTATAGTTGGGTACGACTATGGAACCTGTCGTGGTAACAGGTTTGGGACTGGAACCTGGGCTGAAGTAACAAGGGAAACAATGACTCGTGGAAGCTTGTAACGACCCGTTGGATCTGTCATGGTCATTGGCGGTGCAGATTTTCCATGTTTTTCATTAAGCGTATTTTTGTATTCCAAAGCCCTATGGTCCTAAATTACATCATTTTAAGCTCAGTTAGTAGGGTTTTAAGGGGGATAAACCTATTATAGAATCCTCAATCCATGCATGCACCCTAGAGCCTTCCTTGAAGATCAAGTTTGAGGAATTTCATCAAATTCTCTCCAATTTCCTTTGGGCTTTCAAGTGGGAGTGTGGAATCGATTTACCTAGGTATCTAAGGCTATGAATGAGAGTTCCGTTCACTCTCATGCTCTAAATTATTCTCAATTCTAAGGATTTCAACTCTAGATTCAAATTTCATGATCTTATGGGGTTTATTCCAATTCTTGTAAAATTCTCTATGATCTATCTGTGGGTCAATTCCTTCCATGTATCAAATCATGTTTTATGATCTTTGGCAAATTTTATAATTATTTTGATTATTTATTTATAGTTACAACTTCTAATTAAATTATGCCAAATTATGCAATCTTCATGAAAAGTCATGTTATGACTCCATCATAATTTTGATCTGATCAAGTCTAAATTATGATTTATGATTCATTTTATGATTTCTCTTCAATCACTCATCATCGATTTATGAATATCAAGTAAGAATGTTTTACAAGTATGCATGGATTTCATGATTTATGGATTTACGTCTCTTGGACGATTCACGAGTCCTTATTCATGGCTAATCATGTATTTCAAGTGGAATCCATCATATTATTATTTATTTGGCCATGAATTTCATGAATTGTTTTTACGATTATGATATGAGTCTCTCTATCCTTATAACTCGTGCTATACGCGTTTGCAGAATCATGCCTCCTCGCTGAGTTAACGAAAGAAGAAACGGGAACGGAAATGGCCACGAGGATGGCAATGGAGATGGGCACCAGCAGGCCCCACCAATCCATGAGGAGCATGTTCGGGAAGGTTGTGCATGTTGACTTCAGGGTAGCCATACAAATGCTAGCTCAGGCCTTGACCACCCAGATCAATCAATAGGCGGTAGCGAATGGGAATGTGGCGGCGTCAAGATTCAGATATTTTCTGAGGATGAACACTCAGGAGTTTCTTGGGCCAAAGGTGGACGAGGATCCACATGAGTTTATTGATGAGGTTCCGAAGATTATCCAGATCATGGGGGTGACCGAAGAGGAGTGCACCGATCTAGCCTCGTATTAGTTGAAAGGGGTTGTGCACATATGGTTCAAGCAATGGAAGGATAGTACGACAGTTGGAGCAAGCCCTATTAGTTGGGAGGAGTTTCATACCGCGTTTCTGGATTGGTTCTTCCCTCATGAGATGAGGGAGATTAAAGCAGTGGAGTTTGTAAACCTAAAGCAGGGTAACATGAAAGTCTAGGAGTATGATTTGGAGTTCACTTGTTTGTCCAAGTATGCAAAAGATGTAGTGGTTGATTGGAGAGCTCGGGTGAGCAGGTTTGTACATGGCGTGGCGGACTACCTGGACAAGGATTGTAGGATTTCCATTCTTCATCAGGACATTGATTTTCCCCAAATAGTTTTGTACGACCAATTGATGGAGGCGGTGTATCTGAGAGAGAGAGAGAGAGAGAGAGAGAGAGAGGCCAAGAGGGCCAGGATAGATAGCTATGGGTTCACTCAGCAAAGATTAGAAGGCCGACATCGCTAGCAGTCTCATCATAGTCATTAGCTCTAGTGCCATCATCGGCCAGTGCACCATCCAAACCGAAAGGCGATCAGGAGAGCATATCCTCAGGTTCGAGGAGCCAGAGTACCATGTAGACAGAGCATACTTTCCTGACCTACGAGTAGTGTGGCAAGAATCATATAGGGGAGTGCTTGATTGGGTCAGATATCTTTTTTGGGTGTGCTAGACCCAGGGACAGGTGTCGGGAGTGTCCGTTGGCTAGACCGGGTGATGGTAGAGGTCATGCTCAGGTTACCAGCTCAGCAGGGTGCGTCCACCAATGCAAGAGGTGGCCAGTGCCAGAACAGGTTTTATGTCCTTATAACTCAACAGGAGCAGGAGACTTCCCCAGATGTGATTACCAATATGTTACGATATTCCACCTTGCTGTATATGCATTGTTAGATCCAAGGGCTACTTTATATTGTTTGACGCCCTATGTTTCTAGTAGTTTCAAAGTCAGTCTCGAGATTTTATTAGAACCCTTCTCAACCTATACTCAAACCAGTGGTTCGGTTATAACTTGATGGGTATATAGAATTTCCCTATCATAGTCCTTCAAAAAGTCACCTCAGTAGATTTAGTAGAGCTATCCATGACTAACTTTGATGTCATCTTTGGCATGGATTGGCTACATGTATGTTATGCCTCAGTCAATTTTAGAACCCGTGCAGTAAAGTTCAGATTTTGAGGTGAACCAGTATTAGAGTGGAAGGATTGTTCAGTAGTGCTTGTAGGTCACTTTATTTTCTACCTTAAGGCTAGAAAGATGATTTCTAAAGGTTGCGTGTACCATCTAGTTAGGTTAAGGATACTACGTCCGAAACCCCGACTATCCAGTCAGTTCTTGTTGTGTGTGAGTAACTCGAAAGTGTTTCCAGATGATTTACTGGGAATCCCTCCTGAGCGGGAGATCGATTTTGGTATTAACTTTCTTCTCGATATGCAGCCTATACCTATTCCTCCTTAAAGAATGGCTCCAGCCGAGCTAAAAAAGCTTAAGAGAAGTTGAAGGACCTTCTAGACAAGGGTTTTATCAGACCAAGCAAATCCCCATAGGGTATGCCAGTTCTCTTTGTCCGCAAGTAGGATGGTTCCCTTCGGATGTGCATTGATTATCGGCATTTGAACAAAGTTTCCATCAAGAACATGTATCCTCTCCCTAGGACTTGTGATTTGTTTGACCAACTTCAGGGTGCCAAATGTTTTTCAAAGATAGACCTCAGATTCGGATACCATCAGTTTAGGGTTCGGGAGAGTGACATCCTGAAGACAGCCTTCCAGACATTGTATGGTCACTATAAGTTTGTCGTTATGTCTTTTGGACTAACGAATGCTCTATCATCTTTTATGGATTTGATGAACAGGGTGTTCAGGTCGTACTTGGATATGTTTGTGATCGTGTTCGTAAATGACATCCTTATATACTCTCAGAGCGAGGAGGAGAATGGCGCTCATTTGACAGTGGTGTTAAGGACCTTGAAGGATCGTCAGTTGTATGTTATGTTCAGCAAGTGCGAGTTTTGTCTAGAATCAGTGGCATTCTTGGGTCATTTGGTATCAAGTGAGGGTGTACAAGTGGACTCCTTAAAGATAGAAGCGGTGAAGAATGGGCCTAGACCGATGAATCCTTCGAACGTCAAGAGTTTCTTGGGTTTAGCTGGTTACTATCGGATGTTTTTTCAGGGGTTTTACTCCATTGACCACTGCTGACTATGTTGACCCAGAAGAAGGTGAAGTTTCAATGATCGGAGGCTTGTGAGAAGATCTTCCAAGAGTTGAAGACTCAACTCACCTCAGCACCAGTGTTGACCTTACCTAAGGGTACCAATGGGTTTGTGGTATATTGTGATGCCTCGAGGATCATCCTTGGTTGTGTACTCATGCAACACAGTAATGTCATAGCCTATGCTTCCAGGCAACTGAATATCCATGAAAAAAACTACCCGACTCATGATCTCAAATTAGTGGAGGTAGTATTTGCCTTGAAGATTTGGATACACTATCTATACGGGTCCATGTGGATGTGTTTACAGACCAAAAAAGCCTACAATACGTATTTACCCAGAAGGATCTAAATCTACGATAGAGGAGGTGGTTGGAGCTTCTTAAAGATTATGATATGAGTGTTCTCTATCATCCGGGAAAGGCTAATATGGTGGAGGATGCTCTTAGCAGGATTTCCATGTAGGGTGTATCTCATGTAGATGAGGAAAGGAAAAAGTTAGTAAAGGATGTGCACCGACTTACACGGCTAGGTGTTTGTCTAGTTTACTCGGCGGATGGTGGTGTCATTGTTCAGAATGGATCAGAATCATCTTTAGTGATCGATGTTAAGGCAAGGAAAGATGAGGATCCTATTTTTGTGAATTTGAAGGAAGCGGTTCAGAATTAGAAGGTTGAGGTTTTTTCCCAAAGGGGATATGGGGTGCTCCAATATAAAGGTCGGTTGTGTGTACCGGATGCTGGTGACTTAAGGGAGCGGATGTTGCATGAAGCTCATGGTTCCAGATGTTCTATCCATCTAGGAGCCACCAAGATGTACGGTGACCTACGAGAAGTTTACTGGTGGAGTCACATGAAGAAGGACATAGCAGAGTTTGTGGATAAGTGTCCGAACTGTCAACAAGTGAAGGTTGAGCATCCAATACCTGGAGGTATGCTTTAAGATGTTAGTATCCCTAATTGGAAATGTGAAGGAAATAACCACAAATCCATAGTGGCCATACCGAGTTTTGAAAGTTGTTTTTGGTATGTCACACTCTCTGACTCTTAGCTAATGGTACCCCAACCTGAGATCTACCTTAGAGAAACAACTGGCTACTTGAAGCTTATTGAAGAAGTCGTCAATCTTGGGTAGGGGTACCTATTCTTGACTGTGACCTTAATCAACTGATGGTAGTCGATACACATTTTGAGGGTACCATCTTTCTTCTGCACGAATAATACTGTAGCACCCCATTTAGAGATATTGGTCCTGATAAAGCCTTTATCAAGGAGGTCTTTTACCTGCTCCTTCAACTCCTTAAGCTCAGCTGGAGCCATTCTGTAATGAGGGATTGAGATGGGCTGAGTGTCTAGGAGGAAGTCTATGTCGAAGTCTATTTCCTGCTTAGGAGGAACTCCCAAAGAATCTTTGAGAAACACATTAGGAAACTCACTGACAACTAGAACTGACTGAATAGTCGAGGTCTCGGAGCTGGAATCTTTGACCCAAACTAGATGATAAATACACCCTTTGGAAATAAGCTTCCTGGCCTTAAAGTTGGAAATAAACCAACCCTTAGGCGCTGAACTACTGCCGATACACTCTAAAGATGGCTCATTAGGGAACTGAAACTTGACAACCCTAGTTCTGCAATCGACTGAGGCATAACCGGAGTGTAACTAATCCATGCAAAGAATGAGGTCAAAGTCAACCATGTCTAACACTACAAGATTAGTTGGAATGACCTTATTCAATATTGAGACTGGGCAATTTCTATACACTCGGCTGGATCTAACTAACTCGCCAATTAGGGTGGAGACTGAGAATGGTTCTTAGAGGACTTCTGGACTGATATCAAACTAGACAGTTACAAAGCGAGTCACGAACATATAGTATGGCTCCTTGATCTAGTAGGGCATACACGTCTTAGATAGAGAAGGCATAAAATACTCGTGATCATGTCAGGTGAGCTCTCCTGATCCTAATGAGAGGACAAAGAATAAAACAATTTTTGCACTGCCCTCCATCCGTACTTGAAGCGTTAGCCTGCTGAGCTGGTCGGCCTATTGGAGCTGCTGAAGTGGTTGATTGTGATCTCCCCCATCCTATTGACGGGCATTCTTTAAGCCGATGACTAAACTGCCCAAAATAACCCTCTTGCCCCTAAAGGCATTCTCCAGGATAGTTCTTGCCACACATTGGGCTAGTTGGGTAGCTTAGAGGTTGTTGGCTCTATGACTCTGGGATTGTGAGCTAGATGCTCCACCCCTCCGATACTTGCAGGACCGAAAAGTAGGGGCACTAGATAAAGTGGTTGTCAGAGCCCCCTACTGTTGTTGCTGCTGCTATTGTTGTGGGAAGCTACTACCACCAGATCTCTAGTGGCCATTATCTGATTGTCCAGTCCTTGCCTGCTTGTTCTCTCATTTCAAGTATTTTAGCTTTTCTGCTTCAATCTATTGGGCATGAACTTTAAGGCTGGAGAGATCGATAACCTTAATAAGCATTGCGGTCCTGCACTCCTTGAGGACCAAGTTTGATACCCCATTAACGAATTTAGCGTGCGAGCCTTGGGCTCGTCTACCATCTCTGGACCATATTTACACAATCTTGTAAACTCAGTGCATACTCTTCCACCGTCTGATTTCCCTATTTCAGATTCATGAATTCCGCCACCTTAGCCTCCCTGAGCTCCCGGGGGAAGAATCTATCTAGGAAGGCTTTAATGAACTACTTCCATTCCATCGGTTCTTCTCCTACTGGTCTCCCCTCCTTCTGCTGGTCTCCCCTCCTTCCACTGGTCGTACCAAATCTGAGCTACCCCTTTCAGCTGGTAGGTAGCCAGGTTGGCACTCTCCGACGAGCTAACACCAATAATTCGGGTGATCATCCTGATCTCATCCACGAACTCTTGTGGGTCCTCTCCCACCTTCGATCTATGGAAAACTGGAGGGTTCATCTGGGTGAAGTCCCAAACTTTCGGCAGGTGTTGTGGACCCATTATTATTGACTGGAACCACCTGCTGGTTCACCTGATTAGAGAATGTCTGTGCTAGTAGCTGGATAGCTGCTCTAAACTCTGTGGAGGACACTAGGTCTTCTTGAGGGGATGTTGTAGCTGGTGGGGTACGTCGGTGAGCATTGTCAGCCCTTCTTCCGTTACCATGTAATGAAGGCATGATTTCACTAAAACAAAACAGAGCATGAGTTAGGAGAATGTTTTTGGAATTGAACTTCAACGCATGAAGAGTATGAACAAAAGGGAGTTTTCCTAATAACGTCTCATAGCCTCCCTTCATAAGTGTGGCACGCTTCACACCCATGAAAAAGACTCTACTAGAAGTGGATTTCAGACATCCTAGGATACTCTAAACCTAGTACCCTGAAACAAAGTTTGTCACGCCCCGAGTGTATACCCTGGATGAGACATGGTACTTGGAGTCACAAGTAACCCCAAGTCAACCCATGTTCTATCATAACAACGGCAATCTGAGTAAAAATAATAAAATAAAACATTTATGAGAAAGAACTAAATCATAAAGTTTAAAACAACTCAAACAACGCTGAAAATCTAAATCAGTCTATGTCTGAAATATATCTATCTGATCCAGCTAACTCTAATTCTAACTGAAAGAAATATAACTAAAAAGAAATAATCCTCATCCTTGCAAGTTGAGGACTCACCAATGATGCAGCTGAAAACTTCTGAGCGAGATCTGCTAACGGTGTTGAGATTGAGAACCTGCAACTATATCATAAAACGATATAGCATAAAAGGTATGCATCAATACTTTGAGTGTACTGAGTAAGTAGGAGAAACCATAACACAGAGAATAAAATAACTGAACTATTAAAACATGCAATGACCAACTGAAATGTTGAAACTGAATAAACTGAACTAGACCGAGATGGTCAAAATGACCCTATCCAACGGTCAAATACATGCCCTAAATCTGAGATATTAATATGATATATTATACTAAACTGAGTAGTCTAAAACGATTCTGAACTGAGCTAATCTGAGAATGAAGTGTACTGACTAGTGGGAGAGTCTATAACTGACATATAACCACGTGAGCTTGATGTGGAGTCCAATGTATACATCACATCGATAGGACCCAATATACCTTGCCAGGGTATAGAGGCATGAACTGAGTAATCACAAGTCTGGGGCAATGAGGCTAATAAAATATCCTACGGTGGGAATGTAGTTTTGGGAACCTGGGTGTGCTAGAACCCCGATCTGCTCGATGCTAAGTCCTACTCCCAATGGATAGTCCTAGACTAACTACTAAGTTGATAGCTCAAAATTGGGGCCCAACACTAAGTCAGGAATACCTATCTTGAAGTACCCTGAGCGTCTTATCAGACCGAATTCTGTAACTGGTGTTCTAAGATTGGTCAGAGCTGATTATCTGCAATCGTCGTAACCTTCTATAGAATAAATTGTAATATAAAACTGGGGTCCTAAGGATGGTCAGAGCTGTTAATCTTAAAGTTTCATGACCATCTAAAGAACCACGAAAAGTTGATACTGAGTTTAATATTGATAACTAGGAGGAATAATGACACCTCAAGAATTAACTGTGATTAAACTGATCAGCTGACATTTATGGAAAACACTGAATCTAATAATCTGACTCAAAATGGATATGTAAATATTTGACTAAAATTTCCACATACACTAATAATGTGGGCATTTCAAATCTGTTAGAATCAAGCTACAAGGAAACTAGTTCACCACGCAAGATTTCCAAATTCTACTAAACTGAGAACTAGGGCTAAATCATTCCGCAAAATACTATTCTCATAAATGTCTAGAAATAGGGAATTATAAGCAGTTACAAATCATGAGAAGTACTCCATTTGAAATTTTAAAGAAATTAGTTTGATAATTGTTCTATATTTCGATTCCATAGCGTTGAACTGATAGAGAAAAATAGAGGGGGATTTTGGGGACACAAGGGAAGAAATATTCCCTTGTTGAATTCCCACATACCTAGTGAATTTTTTTTGAGAAACTCCCTTGAGAATCAAAGAAGAAGTTGAATGCCCTAGCTCTGGTCATGTTGGTTCCTGACTGTTTTACGCTTAGGATTGTGAGAGAATTGAGTGAAATAAAGGGGGGAAGTCATTCTAACCCTTTAACCCCCTCCTAATGAGTCCAAAACGATGGGGTTATAAGATAAAGAGGTTGGAAAGTTACAAAAATAACGCTAAAATAAGATCAGGAATCAACTCGTGGTCAACACTGTTTGGGCCTGGAACTTGGCGATGGGTGGAAATTGATCTTGGGCATAATTGCATGCCCAAGTGCTACTTTATAACTCAATTTAGTCTTGTTTATCTACTTATTTATATACATTTTCATGTGATTTTATGT
>JACEIK010001934.1:24390-59557 GCA_018107945.1 Datura stramonium
CAAGAAGAAAAAATATATATATATAAATATAATAGATTTGAAAAGCAAGCACTCAAAGCTTAGTCTCACTTACCTCGAATTCTCAACTAAAGTACGCTTTCCAATAAATTAGAACTATGCTCTCGGGTCTTCAAATCAACTCGAACTACACCAATTTATTTTTAGAGCAAGATCAAAATCAATAATCCACCCTCAAACCAATTAATATAGATATGTACCCAATAGAAAACACTGAACATTCTGCACAAAAATATATAACAAAATATATATTTTAATAAAAAAGTGAATTACCGAAATGTTGTACTACTATTTTAGTTTCTTATTATCGTATTCTTATCTATTAAACCATAATTACCATTAATAATCATTAGCCAATGATTGTGTCTTTCAATTAAAATTCTGTAACCCAAGCTGCATCAGTTCTTAGAAAGAAAAAAAATGTTTTCCACAGTAGTGTTTAAAAATTCGATACTTTGAGCCTTATTCTACTGCTCTGCCAGTCATTGTCAACTTATTTAGTACACCTCTTTGATAAAATTCACAATATGATTATCCCTGCAAAATAGATTAGGTAAATCTCCATATCTGACTATGAACTTTAACTGCATTCTTAATGCTGCTTGTGCACTCCCAAAACTCTGCTATGAGTTTGTTGTTCTTTCATAAAAGGACTCAACTACCCTAATTTTTCTACTCCTTCATTCACTTTAAACATGGCAGCCACCAAAATAAAAAATTTGTTTGTCCCACTCATTTTATTTATTTATTATTTTTATTTGTTAAAGAAAAAAAAACCCTTAATTTAATTTGGCTTATTACATTCTCCCACACTTAAAATAATATCCGTCCTCGGTGGAGTCTAGAATCATACCTGTAGTATCAAATAGGTGAGGATATCTATCTCGCATTTCCACTTCAGAATCTCAAGTTGCCTACTCGATTAGTTGATTTTTACATAACATTCTAACTGAAGCAACCTTTTTCATCCTCACCTATCGCACTTGTCTATCAAGAAGAGATATTCGACCCTCATCATAAGTCAAATTCGCGTCAAGTTCTACATTGTCAAGATGGATATTTTGCTATAGTCATGAACATATCATCTATGCATGGGCACGTAAAACACCATATGAACAACAGACAATCTCAGAGGTAAAGCAAGTTTGTATGCCACTGACCCAATCAAATCCAAAATCTTATAGGGACCAATGTATCTATGACTTAGCTTACCTTTTCGGTCTAATATCCTAGCTCTTTTCATAGGGAAAACTTTTAAAAATACCTTCTCACCCTTCATGAACTCCATATCACAGACTTTCTTATTTGCATAGGACATTTGCCTGCTTTGTGCTCTCTTAAGTTGATGTTGGACATATTCTTATGCCCATTTTTCATGTTTTTACCCATATTATGCCTTGTTTTTAGTTTACAATCCTTATGAAATGCATGAATTCATGTTTTCATGTGTCTTTTGAGCTAAAAAAATATTTTTTTAGATATTTTGAGCTAGAAACCAAGGACCCAAAAATGACCCAAGATGTGAAGAAAGAAGATTTTGCGAAGGTCGGTATAAATGGCATGGCGCTCCAACTCCTAAAGTTTAGAGAAATCTGCACAAAGTTGGTGCTATGGGTGGCATGGGGCACTAGGTCCCAAACTTCAGAGGAGAATTTGACCAACACCTTAGCGAGATGAGAGGCTGCAGTGCCCGAAGCATCCCAAACATAGGAAGCTTTTCTAACATTCTGGTTCTTTGGATGGAGTAGGGTGCAAGAAGGGTTCTAATTCTCAGAAATTTTACTAGCACTCTGGTGCTTTGAGTGGCATGGGGTGCCCAGAGGGTCCAGAAGTTAAGAAATTTGGCTAACACCTTTATTCTATGGCTAGTGTGGGGCACCCAGAGCTAAACTTCAGAGGAAAATTGAGCCAAACTTGAGAGTACAGAGGGCATGGCGCGTTGACCCATTCTAGGACAGATTTTTCTGATTTTGAAGCTAATTTATTGAGGGCTAAAGCATCATTTAAGGTCTCACCTATAAAGAATCTAGGTCATTTGTTAGTAAGCAGACATTATTTTTTCTGATCGTAGTGAGGGTTGAAACATAGATTTAGTGGAGAAAAAAGTTCTTACTTAGGTTTCTTATTTTCTCTATCATTTTACTTTTAATGATGATGATATGTTTGTTTTTCCTCTTGTCTATGAGTTGCTAAATGCCCATTCTAGGGTTTTGGTCATCGCAACAGTTGAAGTTTGAAAGAATGATTATTTCTAGTTTTGATTCTTTATTAATGGTTGATTATATTTATTTATTTTAATTGCTTATTCACTAGACTGATCACCTTGTGTATAAATCTGTTGGCTTTTTGTTGAACTTAGGAGTGGGAACTAAAAGGGTTAAAAGTAAATATGAAACAGGAATTCAAAGATCCTTTGGCCTATTGGTTGGAGGTTAGAAGTTGTCGATGAGGATAGGGATATACCATTTGACCCTGTTTAGTTGATATACAAGCAGAAATAACCGTCGTTTCATGTTTCTCCTCCGACCATAGGGATATTGGCGTTAGGGTTCACACTTCTTGGATGCTTGGGAGAGTGGTAGGAAATGGGATAGTAACTTGCAGCTAGCAATTGTTATACTCCGAAAGCCCAAAGATTAGACCCGGGAGTTGAAATAGAGAAAATTTTAAATCTAGCATCAAGTCATAGAACGAGTCATTCTGTCACCCATAGGGGAAGACCACGATTCGTGATGTGACTCATGGTGAGGATCAAGGTGCTAATTGGAATTTTGGGAGCTAAGGTCCCCACATACATGACAATGAGTCTTGGTTAAGCCCCACGACTCATTGAGTCAGTCAGGGTAGTGATTTCGAGAAGGTGAAGGAAATATTGCAGTGTGCCCTATGAAAGGACCCCACGAGTTAGGGTCTATCACCACGATTCATGGGATGGGTCATGGTCAGCATATGAAAATTTATTTGAAATATATCGTAGTGCATGTGATGGTTGGTGACCATGATTCGTGGTCACCGATAACGAATCGTCAGGTCCCCAGTGATGAGCCCCAGATGAACCTTCAGGCAGTGTTCTTGACGGACAATTTCACAAGTCGTGGCCTATAGTGACGAGTCGTCTAGTCCCTTATGGGGACTGACAATCAGTAATTTCCTGCAAATTTAGTAAGGGCTATTCCATAAATCCTATGATTCTAAGGCCTAAACTAGGTCGTTTTAAGCTATGAACAATAGGTTTTAAGAGGGGAAAACCTATTCTATGTCATTCCTATTCATGAATGCAAGAGTAAGAAGTTTAGAGAGGTGATGAAAACCAATTCTTCAAGGTTCTTCAAATCCTCCTTGGGAAATCAGAAAAGTGTTAGAATCAATCCCTTTACGATATGTATATTTATGAGTGGGTGACTTTGTTCACACCCATGCCCAATTCCTCTCTAATTCATGAAAATCTATGAGTTTATGGTATGGGGTTTTAACCCGATGCATGAAATTCCTAGATCTATGTCATGGGTATGATTTAAGTATGCTTTAATTGATAAAGTACGATTCATGGGCAAGTTTTATCATGTTTTAAATTACTAATCATGTTTACTAGTTTTACACATTATAATGCCCATTCATGAAAGTTTATGAGAAGATAAAATTTAAGAAGTATGTTTATGTATGGTGGATTTTTATGAGAAAAGCATGTTTCCAATCTACCCATGTTATGTTCATGTTTTCAAAGTGAATCAAGTTCATTTTTCAAGAATGTTAAAGTATTGGGCAATTCCTATTGTTGAAATATTATTATGATTATACTAATTTAGGTTACCACATAGTTTTGGAGTGAAGACTCCCACTTATTCTCAACTTGTGGTATGGTTTGAGCTAAGGCTCCACATGTATGATCCAGATTTATGTAGTCATGATTATTTAGCTTCATCAATAGATGATGGTTAGCTTCGTTAAAAATGATGGAGAGCATATGCTTGTTGTTGGGAGTAGTATCTCGCACCGAGTAGGCTATTGGTTAGTCCACCCTATGCCTCAGAAGTACGCGCCAACGTAGGTATGATTAGATTATATTGGGACCTCCTATGTGAGCTATCCCCTACCCCGATTGGGCCATGAGCTTGATATTAATAATCATGGTATCGTCTCTAGTCCTGGCAAGGCTTTGGACGACTCTAACCACTTAAATGTGATAGTTGAGACCACATAAGCTCTATCGTGGTATGTTGGTTAAAAGAAGAGTCTCCCATTATTTCTCATGATTTCAGTTATGCATGTTTATCACTCATGTTGTGTATATATATATATATATAAATAATTTCTAAAGCATGTTTGACCCAATGTTCAATTTTATTTATAACTACCAGATTTTAGCTTTGGGTCAATCGATTCAACTATGATGTTATTTTATGTTGAGATCATGATTTCAGAAATATAACATGCAACCCTACTCTCAGATTCTTATTTTGTTATGTTTTACATTATGCATGTTAAAATTATTTTACTTTTCTAAGCGGTTTTACTTACCTTGTATACTCGGTACATTTCATGTACAGACCCTCATACTCTATGATGTATTGTTTCATGATTCAGGCCCCGGCACTCAGTCTCAGCCCCGTTGGAGCCAGTTTTAGAGTTAGCATCCAGCTTAGTAGAGGGTCATCATCTCCCGAGAACCTTTCTCTTTCAGATATTGATGTACTTTCAGTTTCAGTGTTAGAGAGTTAGTTTTGGTCCTATCCCATCAACTCATTAGAGTTAGAGGCGTTTCAGACATTAGAATGTTTTTAGCTTTAGATTTGTGTATTTCTGATGTTATGCTTATTTCATACTTCAGCTAAGATTATCATGTTATTTCTTCTGCTTTATTTATTGAGTTAGGTGAACGTTCATGCAATGGGTGGACTTGGGATCAATCGGGGCTCCTTGTTCTGTGTATCGATCCGGGCCTGTGTTCGGGTTATGGAAAACTTGGTATTAGAGTAATAGGTTTGAAGTGTCCTAGGGTGTCTAAAAGCCGCATTGTGTAGAGTCTTTTTCGTGGGTGTGAAGCACGCCACACTTGTGAAGAAGAGGCTACGAGATGTTTAGGAAATATTCCTTTCGTTAATGATCTATGTCGTGGGATGAAATGTCTCCCTATTCTTCTAATTCGTGCTATTTGCAATTGCAGAATCATGTCTCCTCGCAGGGTAAATGGTAGGAGGAATGGAAATGGGAACATCCATGAGGATGGAAACGGAGACAGGCACCAGCAAGCCCCACCAATCAGGAGAATCATACACCGGAGCCGGTCTCCCATCCTAAATTTAGGGCAGCTATTAAGATGTTATCATAGGCCTTGACTGCTTAGGTCAACCAGTAGGCAGTGGCACATATCCAGCGAAATGAAAATGTGGCGCAGCTCGTGTCAGGGATTTCTTTAGAATGAACCCGCCAGAGTTCCTTGGGCAAAAAGTAGATGAGGAATCGCATGAGTTCATTAATGAGATTGTGAAGATCACCTAATTCATGGGGGTGAATGGAGTTGAGTGTGTGGATTTTGCCTCATATCAGCTGAAAGGGGTCACACACATCTGGTTTCAACAATGGACAGATAGTAGGGCCACCGGAGCGAGCCCCGTTACTTGGGAAGAGTTCCATGTTACATTCCCAGACCAGTTCTTTCCCCATTAAATGAGAGAGCTGAAGGTAGCCGAGTTCGTATATCTTAAGCAAGGGAGGATTATCGTGCAAGAGTACGCCCTTGAGTTCACTCGTTTATCAAAGTATGCGCCAGAGTTAGTGGTGGATCAGAGGGCGCGAGTGAGCAGGTTTTTCATGGAGTGGTGGGGTACCTAGACAAGGATTGCAGGACCACTATGCTCCACGATATATGGATTTCCCTAGGATAGTCTTGTACGCCAGCATATGGAGGAGATGCATATGAGGGAGAGAGAGGCCAAGAGGGCCAGGATAGATAGCTACAAGTTCTCCCAGCCGAGGTCGAGTGCTGGGCACCGACAGCAGACTCATTAGAGATCTTTAGCCACAACATCTTCAGCGTTAAGAGTTCCATCAAGACCTAGGCATGACCAAAGGGGGCGAGCATCGGCTTTAGGGGTCGGAGCAGTAGGCCACAGATTCTAGCATCCCAATTTGAGGCAGGTGTGGTTGGGTACACACGGGCCAGTGCTTGGCAGGTTCAGGTGCTTGTTTCGGGTATGGGAAGCCCGGGCATATGCTCAGAGATTTCCCAGTAGTGAGGCAAGGCCATGATAGGGGTCGAGGCCCAACTTCTTGTTCAGTATAATGTCCCGCACAGTAGGGTGCTTTGACTAGTTCAGCTGGCGGTGAGCGCCAGAATAGATTATATGCCCTCGTGTCCCGTCAGGAGCAGGAGACCTCCCCCGATGTGGTTACTGTTATGTTATGAGTTTTATATCTTGATATATATGCTTTGTTAGATCGGGGAATACCTTGTCCTTTG
Source organism: Datura stramonium (assembly GCA_018107945.1). Classification (NCBI taxonomy): domain Eukaryota; kingdom Viridiplantae; phylum Streptophyta; class Magnoliopsida; order Solanales; family Solanaceae; genus Datura; species Datura stramonium. The sequence continues at coordinate 30,869 of JACEIK010001934.1, forward strand.
TGACACCTTATGTGGCTAGTAGTTTTAGAGTTAGTCCCGAAGTCCTGTCAAAACCCTTATTAGTCTCTACTCCAATGGGTGATTCAGCTGTAGCTAGATGGTCGTGTAGAGGTTTTCTGGTCACAGTCCTTTAGAAAATCACCTCAGCAAATCTAGTATAGTTAGCCATGACCGATTTTGATGTTATCCTCGACATGGATTGGTATTTGCATGTTATGCCTCAGTTAATAGTAGAACCCAGGCAGTAGAGTTCAGATTTCCACGCGAGCCAGTTTTAGAGTGGAAAGGTAGTTTAGTGTGCCTGTAGGTCATTTCCTTTCCTACCTTAAGGCTAGAAAGATGATTATCAAAGGTTTTGTCTACCATCTAGTTAGGGTTAAGGATGCGAAGTCTGAGACCCCGACTATCCAGTCAGTCCCAGTAGTATGCGAGTGTCCAAAAGTGTTCCCTGATGATTTACCGGGTGTTCCTCCCGAGAGGAAAATCGATTTTGGTATTGACCTTCTTCCTGATACGCAGCCTATCTCTATTCCTCCCTATAGAATGGCTCCAGCTGGGCTAAAAGAGGTAAAGGAGTAGTTGAAGGATCTTTTGGATAAGGGCTTCATTAGATCGAGCAAGTCTCCATGGAGTGTACTTGTTCTGTTTGTCTAGAAGAAAGATGGTTCTCTTCGTCTGTGTATTTACTATAGGCAATTGAACAAGGTCACCATCAAGAAAAGGTATCCTCTACCCAGGATTGATGAATTATTTGACAAACTTTAGGGTGCCATATATTTTTTGATGATAGATCTCAAACTCGGGTACTATCAGCTTAGAGTTCGGGATGGCGACATCCCAAAGACAGCCTTCAGGATGCGGTATGGTCATTATGAGTTTGTAGTTATGTATTTTGAACTAACTAATGCTCCTACAACTTTTATGGATTTGATGAATAGGGTGTTCTAGCCATATTTGGATAAGCTCGTGATTGTGTTCGTTGATGACATCCTGATATACTCACAGAGTGAGGAGGAGCATGCCGCTCATTTGAGGGTGGTGCTACAGACTCTCATGGATCGCCAAATGTGTGCCAAATTCAGCAAGTGCAATTTTTGATTGAACTCGGTAGCATTTTTGGGTCATGTGGTATGAAGTGAGGGCATATAAGTGGACTCTTAGAAAATAGAAGTGGTGAAGAATTGACCTAAATCGGTGAATCCTTTGGACATTCGAAGCTTTTTAGGTTTAGCCGGCTACTATCAGAGATTTTTGGAAGGTTTCTCATATATTGTAGCATCATTGACCAAGTTGACACAAAAGAAGGTGAAATTCCAATGGTCGGGGGCTTTTGAGAAGAGCTTCCAAGAATTGAAGACTCGACTCATCTCAGCATCGGTGTTAACTCCACCTGATGGTACCGATGGGTTCTTGGTGTATTTTGATGCCTCAAGGATTGGAATTGGGTGTGTATTTATACAACACAGAAATGTTATAGCATATGCCTCCAGACAGTTGAAAGTCCATGAGAAGAATTATCTGACTCATGATCTTGAATTAGATGCGGTGGTATTCGCCTTGAAGATATGGAGACACTATTTGTACGGGGTCCACGTGGATGTGTTTATGGATCATAAGAGTCTACAATATGTGTTTTCCCAAAAGGATCTCAATCTTTGTCAAAGGAGATGGTTGGAGTTACTTAAGGATTACGATATGAGTGTGCTTTACCATCCGGGATAGGCTAATGTAGTAGCAGACACACTTAGTAGACTCTTTATTGAGAGTGTGTTCCATGTGGATAAGGGGAAGACAGAGTTGGTGAAGGATGTGCATCGACTCACAAGGTTGGGAGTTCGGTTGGTTGACTTCACCGATGGCGGTGTTATTATTCAGAATGGATTGCAATCGTCTTTGGTGGCTGATGTAAAATCCAGGAAAGATGAGAACCCTATTTTGGTAAAGTTAAAGGAAGTCGTTCATAATCAAAAGATGGAGGTCTTCTCGAAAGGGGGAGATGGTGTGCTTAAATACCAGGGTCGCTTATGTGTTCCAAATGTTGATAATTTGAGGAGCCGGATGATGCACAAGGCTCATGGATCCATGTACTCTATCCATCCAGGTGCCACCAAGACGTACCATGACTTACGGGAAGTCTATTGGTGGAATGGCATGAAGAAGGACATCGCGGAGTTTGTAGGTAAGTGCCTAAACTGTCAGCAAGTGAAGGTCGAGCACCAGAGGTTGGGAGGTGTGCTTCATGATATTAGTATTCCTACTTGGAAGAGGGAAGAAATCAATATGGACTTCATAACAGTGTTACCTCGCACTCGTCCGCAATATGAGTACATTTGGGTTGTTGTAGACAAGTTAACCAACGCCGCTCATTTTCTACCGGTCAAAACTACAGATTCAGCGGAGAATTCCTTTGTAATCATATCAGATAGAGGGACCCAATTTACCTTTTAGTTTTGGAGGTCATTTCAAAGAGGACTTGGTACTCAGGTTAAGCTCAGTAAAGCATTTCACCCGCAAACGGATGGTCAAGCGGAGCGGACAATTCATACTCTTGAAGACATGATGAGAGCATGTGTGATTGACTTCAACGATATTTGGGATGATCACTTACCTCTTATCGAGTTTGCATACAATAACAGCTACTATTCTAGTATTCAGATGGCCCCATTTGAGTCTCTCTATAGGCAGAGTTGTAGATCACCTATTAGTTAGTTCGAAGTTGGGAAGCTGTGATAATACTACCAGATTCAGTCCATGGAGAAGGTACAACTCATATGGGACGGTTGAAAATAGCTCAAAGTCACCAAAAGTCCTATGTCAATGTGAGAAGGAGAGAACTCTAGTTCGAAGTGGATGATTGGGTGTTTATGAAGGTGTTTCCCATGAAGGGAGTGATGCGTTTTCGGAAGAAAGGAAAACTTAGCCCTTTCTATGTTGGCCCCTACTAGATTATGAAATGGGTTGGCAAGGTGGCATATGAATTGGAGTTTCCCTCAGAATTAATGTTCATCCTGTTTTCCATGTATCGCGCTCTTGAAGAAGTGTTTTGGTGATCCACCTCAAGTTGTCCCGGTGGAAAGTGTTGGTGTGAAAGACAACCTTAGTTATGAAGAGGTTCCCGTGGAAATGCTGGATCATCGGGTTCGAAGGCTAAGGAACAAGGAAGTAGCTTCAGTTAAGGTTTTATGGAGGAATCAGCATGTTGAGGGAGCTATGTGGGAAGCTGAAGTGGACATGATGGCTAGATACCCCTATTTATTCTCTATCGGCTCAGTTTCAGTTTGAGGTACCAATTTTTTCCCTAAAACTCTATTTAGTTTCATGTTCAGTTCATGCACCCCAGTTTCTTTCATGTATGTGGATGTGTATATGGCTCATGAATTCAGTTCAGCTATGTAGTTTGAATCGGGGATAGTCATTCTGTTAGTTTTTCAGCTTAAATGACCAGTATTTGAATATGATGATTACGTTTCTCTGCTTTTCTGTATGTTTTCCAACATTCAAGGATGAATGTTCCCAAGGGGGAGATATTGTTATACCCGGGGAGTCGAAATGGAGAAAATTTGAAATCTGGCATCAGGTCACAGAACGAGTCATTCTGTGAACCATGGGGGTAGACCACGAATCATGATATGACTCATGGTGAGGATCAGGGTATTAATGGGAATTTTGGGAGCTAAGGTCCCCACGGAAATGACCACGAGCAGTGGTCAGGCCCCATGACTCGTTGAGTCAGTTACGGGCACTGATTTCGAGAAGGTGAAGGAATTATGGGAGTGTACCCTACAGAAAGACCCCACGAGTCGTGGTCACCACGATTCGTGGGATGGGTCGTGGTCATCAGATGAAAATTTATTTGAAATATAGGGCAGTGCATGTGACGGGTGGTGGCCACAATTCGTGGTCACCGGTAATGAATCGTGAGTTCCCCAGTGATAAACCCTAGACGAACCTTCAGGAAGTGTACTTGACGGAATATGTCACAAGTCGTGGCCTGTGGTGACAAATTGTCCAGTCCCTCGTGGGGACTGGCAATCAGTAATTTCCTGCAAATTTAGTAAGGGCTTTTTCGTAATTTCTACAATTCTAAGGCCTAAACTACGTAATTTTAAGCAATGAACAGTGGGTTTTAAGAAGAGAAAACCTATTCTAAGTCATTCCTATTCATGCATGCAAGAATAAGAAGTTTAGAGAGGTGATCAAAGCCAATTCTTCAAGGTTCTTCTTCAAATCCTCCTTGGGCAATCAGAGAAGTGGTAAAATCAAGCCCTTTCAGGTATGTAGGGTTATGAATTGGTGACTTTGTTCACACCCATGCCCAATTTCTCTCTAATTCATGAAAATCTATGAGTTGATCATATGGGGTTTTAACCCGATGCAGGAAATTCCTAAAACTATGTGATGGGTATGATCTAAGTATGCTTTAATCGATAAAGTCGATTCATGGGAAAGTTTTACCATGTTTTCAATTACTAATCATGTTTACTAGTTTTTCAAATTATGATGCCCATTCATGAAACTTTATGACAAGATGAGATTTAAGAAGTATGTTCATGTATGATGGATTTTGATGAGAAAAGCATGTTTTCAATCTACCCATGTTATGTTCATATTTTCAAAGTGAATCAAGTTAACTTTTCAAGCATGTTAAAGTATCGGGCAATGCCCATATGTTCAAGTATGATTATGATTTTACTAATTTAGCTTACCACATGGTTTCGAAGTGAAGACTCCCACTTATGCTTAGCTTGTGGTATGGTTTGAGCGAAGACTCCTGTTGTATGATTAAGATTTATGTATTCATAATTAATCAGCTTCGCCAATAGCCGATGGTCAGCATATGCATACTTTTGGGAGTAGTGTCTAGCACCGACTAGGCTATGGCTCGATCCACCCTATGCCTCAGAACTACGCGCCAACGTAGGTATGATCAGATTATATTGGGACCTCCTATGTGAGCTATCCCCTGCCCCGATTGGTCCACGAGCTTTATATGATATCAATGTATCGTCTTTAGCCCTGTCAAGGCTTTGGACGGCTCTACCCACTTGAGTGTGATAGTTGGGACCACATAAGCTCTATCGTGGTATGTCGGTTAAAAGATGAGTCTCCCATTGTTCCTCATGATTTCAATTATTCATGTTTATCACTCATGTCGTATATATATATATATATAAGTTCTAAAGCAGGTTTAACCCAATGTTCAATTTTATTTATGACTACCAGATTTCAGCTTTGGGTTAATCGATTCCGTTTTGATGTTATGTTATGTCGAGATCATGATTTCAGAAAGATAGCATGCAAGCCCTACTCACAGATTCTTATTTTGTTTATGTTTTACATTATGCATGTTAAAATGATTTTACTTATTTAAGCAGTTTTACATACCTCGCATACTCGGTACATTCCACATATTACCGCATACTCTATATTGGATATTTCATGATACAGGCCCTAGCACTTAGTCTCAGCCCCATTTGTATCTAGTTCTAGAGTTAGCATCCAGCTTAGTGGTGAGTCCTCATCTCCCGAGGACCATTCTCTTTCAGATATTGTGGTACTTTTAGTTTCAGTGTTAGAGAGTTAGTTGGGGTCTTGTCCCATCAACTAATTAGACTTATAGGCTTTCCAAACATTAGAATTTTATGATGTTATGATTATTTCATACTTCCGCTAAGGTTATCATGTTATTTCTTCCGCTTTATTGATTTAGTTAGGTGAACGTTCATTCCATGGGTCGACTTGGGGTCTCTCGGGGCTCCTTCTCCTATGTATCGATCCGGCCTGCGTTCGGGTCGTGACGACAACCTTAGGAAGAATTAATCTAGCGTAATCAAGTCTTAATAGCTTAACTTGAAGAGAAAGTGTCATTTCCCTAGATTTTCATCATCATTTGAAGTACAAGCAAGTTTGCAATAGCTGTAATTTAGTAGTTAATCATCATTTCAAGTTTAGTAGTTTAATTTTTCAAACCAATCCCCATTTTTATCTGTTTTGTTTGAGTGGCAAAATAAAGAGTTAACCTTAAACGAGTAACCTGACAAGTCTCTAAAGGATCGATAATTAAGACTTGACGACCACATGTGCTTGCATGCGCTTGGGCAACATCAAGCTTTTGAAGCTGTTTCCAGGGACTTGTAGATTAGCTATTCATTTTTAGGTTAGGATTTTTATTCAACTGTTAAGTATTTAATGTTTTTTGTTTATTTATTGTGAATTTTAAAAGTGTGGTGTTCTCATTGTATGCCAACTATAAGAAGTCAAGGACCACCTTTGGCTTCTTTTGATCCTGAAATTGAGAGAACCTTTCCCAGGTTAACCATAAAGAATAACGAGAAAGCACAGGGCAACAACTAGGAGGGCGTTCCAATGTTGAAGTTTGCTAGGCCGAATTTGGGGAATGCCTCAAAAGCAATCATCAAGCCAGCCATCACTAGAAATATCAAGTTGAAGGAAGGGACCGTGTGGTTGGTCCAAAGTACTTTCCAATATCAAGGAAAACCGCATGAGGATCCTCACAGACATCTGATGATGTTCATGGAGCAGAGTGAGAACTTTCACTATCAAAATGTGTTAGATGAGTATGTTAAGCTCACGTTGTTCCATTCTCGTTGATTGGTGAAGATGGGGAGTGGCTTTAGAACGAGTCAGCAGGTACGATCACTACTTGGGAAGTTCTTTCCAACAAATTCATCAACAGGTTCTTCTCTTCAAGGAGGAAAAAGAGTTGAGAGGGAATATCTCCAGTTTTGTGCATATAGATGGTGAAACCTTGGCTCAAACTTGGATACGATACAAGGGATACTTGAGATATTTCCCACAACATATGCAGTCGAAGGAGATTATCGGGCATAATTTTATAGAGGAGCTAAAATTGGAGTCAAAGATCTTGTTTGAAACTACTGCACAGGGACAAAATTTTTCCAAGAGCTATGATGAAATAGAAGCTCTTGTGAATCTCATGTCAGCGGGGAGTTAGGAATATCAGAACTCAAGTAGAAGATTCACAGCAGCCAAGGTGCCAAGAAAGCTCGAGGTATATGGTGTAGCAGCAATTCGAGCAGATATTAGTCAGTTGGTGAATATGATCAGCAAGCTTGTAACCACACCAACACGAAGTTAGGATCAGTAGATCCATCAGGTCCATACTCCACCACCATCATGTGAGGTGTGTGGAGAAGGACACGCTTACTCAAGTTGTCCACTAAACCCAGAATCTATATATTTTGTTGGATAACAAGGTTGTGGTGGAGGTTTTGTAGGTAATACTTACAACCAGGAATATAGGAATGCAGCCAATCCCTCATAGGGAGGGAATCAAAATTTCCAAAGGCCCCAGAATAACTATCCAAGACCTCAGGGCCAGTAGCTGAGTAGTTAAGAAATAATGACGCAGTGGATATTTCAGTAGAATCAGGTGGTCAATGAGATTCAAAGGTCTATCCATGAGCTTGAGAGACAGATGGGGCCATTATCCCTTCAGCGGACTAACAGGCCATAAGGGGCACTTTCGAGTAACATCGAGAAGAACACCACGAAAAATGTAAGTGTAATTTCTTTGCGCAGTAGTAAAGAGTTGGGTGAGGTGATCCCCAAAGATAAGAAAATTGATGAGGACCAATTCGTGATGTCAAGATAGGAGGTTGGTGAGTCAAGCAACTCAAAGCTGAAGTTGGTAGAAGCCAGACTATACCCTCCTTTTCCACAAAGGTTTAAGAAGCAAAAGGAGGAATTAGACAACCAAAAATTTCTTGATGTGTTGAAGTAGGTACATGTTAACTTACCATTGGTGGAGCTTTGGCAGGAAGATCCAAAGTGCACCAAGTATCTGAGGATATTATCGTAAATAAGAGGAGGCTTACAAAGTTTGAGACAGTTGCTCTTACGGAAGAGTGTAGTTCCCGAGTGCAAAACAAAATTCTAAAGAAGTTGAAAGACCTTAGGAGATTTACTATTCCAATTGTTAGTGGGAGCAAAGAAGTTGGTTCAGCACTGTGCAACTGGGTATGAGTGTTGAGAACTTTTGATTTAGTGAACTATCACGCCCCGAACATACACACTGGATGGAACATAGTACTTAGAGTCACAAGTAATCTCAAGTCAACCCCTGATCTATCATACACTGGCATTCTGCTTATACTTAAAAATATGGCGGAAGCTTTAAAGTAAACTATAAAACATTTATGAAATAGAACAGGATCATAAAGTTCAAAAACGTCTGAGCAAAACTACAAGTCTGAAAAACCAAGTCTGTGTATGAAAGCCACTACAGCAAATGAGTTGCTTGGCAAGCCCCCAGCTAACATCAAATCCAAATAGAAGAAAGAAAAATTGAATTATGTAATCTTCTTCCTCGAATAATGAGGACCCACAAAATAAAACAGTTGGAGTCTTCTAAGAGCGATTGGCTAGCGCGGGGCTGAGACTGAGATATTGCAGCTGTATCATAAAATGATACAGCATAAAAGTATGCGTCAGTACTTTGATTGTACTGAATAAGTGAAAGAAAGCATAAAATAATGGAAGAAGCAACTGTACTGAACAGACCTGCAATGACCAACTGAAACTGTTGAAGCTGAAATAACTATAGTAAACTAAGTTGATCTAAATGACCCTATATGATAGTCAAAGACATGCTCTGAATCTGAGAAACAGGTCCGAAAGACTATACTGAACTCATAATTGTACTGAGTAGTCGAAAATTGTTCTGAACTAAGCTAAGCTGAGATTGAGCTGAACTGAGCTAATCTGATACTCAGTTGAACTGAGCTAAACTAAGACTGAACTGACTAGTGGGAGAGTCTATATTCGACATATAACCACGTGAGCTAGACGTGGAGTCGATGTATACACCCCATCAGTAGGACCCAATCTACCTTTCAAGGGTATAGAGACATGAACTGGGTGATCACATGAGTCTGTGGCCATTAGGCAAATAAAAATAGTAACATATGGTGGAAAAGTTGTTCTGGGAACCAGGGTACGCTGGAACACCGATCCGCTCGGTGTTATGTCCTACTCCCACTGGATAGTCCTAGAATGAATACTAAGCTGATAGCTCGAAATTGGGGCCCAATACTAGTCAGGAATACCTATCTGAAAGCACCTTGAGAGTCTTATCGGACTAGATTCTAGAACTGGTCCTAAGACTGGTCAAAGCTGCTTATCTAGAAGCATCGTAACCGTTTAAAGAATGAGATGTAATATGTAACTGGGGTCCTATGACTGGTCGAAGCTGCTTATTTGAAATTGTCATGACCGCCTAGTGAACCACTAAAACTAAATTCTGAGTCTGATTCTGATAACTGGGAGGTACTACTGACACCTTTAGAATTTTCTATAGTTAAACTAATCAGCTGATATTTCTGACTAGCACTGAGTATTCTATCATTTTAACTTAACTGCACTGACATCAATCTAACTAAATTTCAGCACCAACTAACAATATGGGAATCCTCTACACCAAAGGAATCAAGCAAATTTCATTGTTTAATCATTATTGAAAAATTCTAGATTTTTCTATGTTCAAGGTTTAGGGATAAATTTCACTTCACAAGAACAAACATCATTTTAGTCACAACTTGGTGGAAGATATCCATAATTAACATAAAATAATCTTCCACATGAATTAAATGAAGTACGATTGACAATTTCTTGATATTTGATAGTTTCAGGGCTAGAACTGATAGAGAGATAGGGAGAAAATGTAGGGACACAAGGGAAGAACTATTCCCTTGTTAAATTCTCACATATCTGGCAAAAATTTCCCCAGAGAAAGAAGCTTGAGTGGCGGCAATTGGTGAGGAACCCTAGACTTCACTTGAGAGTTCTGAGAGAAAACTTACATAATTTATGAGAAAATCTGAGTGGGAATGAGGGGGAAAACCATTTAGTCACTCTAAATTCCCTCGAAATATACCAAAACGACATAGTTTAATGTCTAGGAGATTAGGAAATTACTAAAACACCCTTATAAAATTCGTAGGAAAACTGATTTCCAGTCCCTCACGAGGGACCTAATGGGTCGTGCCCAGTGACCACAACTCGTGGTCACAATCATGAGGTACATTGCCAAAATACCATACCGATCACCACGAGAGACACCATGACCGGTGGTGCCCCAAATGAGTCATGGTGAGGACCCGTTGGGTACACTGCCTAACGTCTCCAATTCCCAGTCCAACCCTGACCGTGGATCATCCCACGAATCGTGTGTTTACCATGACTCATGGTCACACCCGTGGTCACCCCCTTAACCAAAATTTTCATCAAGTTCAAAGTCCCCACCATGAGTCACTTAACGACTCGTGGTCACACCCATGGGTCACAGAATGACTCGTTCTGTGACCTGATGTAGATTATTTTTTCCAGTTTTCTCTATTTTAAGTCCCAGGTCTAGTCTTTGAGTTTCTGGGGCATTACAATATCTCCTCCTTGGGAATATTTGTCCTCGAATGTTGGAAAAGACAGGAAAACAGAGAATGGCAATCTTTATACACAAATACTAATCATGAAAGCTTAAAACCAGCGAAATGACTACCTCTGAACTGAATTCACTAATCATACACATATTCATTTACATGAAAAAAACTGAAACATACGAACTCAAAGATGTTTTGGGGAGGAAACGGATACCTTAAACTAAAACTTAGCCAAAAGGGAACAAATGAGGGTATCTATCCATCATATCTGCTTCAGCCTCCCACGTAGCTCTTTCAACATACTGATTCCTCCACAAGACCTTGACCGAAACTATCTCCTTGTTCCTTAACTTATGAACTTGACGGTCAAGGATCTGGACTGGGACGTCTTCATATGAGAGACTATCTTTCACTCCCACACTATCCAATGGCACAATTGAAGTTGGATAACCGATGCACTTCTTTAATAGTGACACATGGAATACTGGGTGCACAGATGCCAACTCTGAATGTAATTCTAGCTCATAAGTTACCCTACCAATTCTCCTCAGAATTCTGTAGGGTCCCACATATCTCAAACTGAGCTTTTCTTTCTTCCCAAATCTGATTACCCTTTTCACAAGTGAAATTTTCAGATAAACCCAGTCATCCACAACAAACTCAAATTCTCTTCTCCTCACATCAGCATAAGATTTCTGACGGCTCTGAGCTATTTTCAATCTTTCTCGGATGAGCTGTACTTTCTACATAGCTTCATGAACCGAGTCTAGCCCGATTAAAGTAGCTTCACCTACTTCAAACCACCCGATAGGAGATCTACACCTCCTGCCATATAATGCATCAAACGAGGCCATTTGGATACTGGAGTGGTAGCTGTTGTTGCAAACAAACTCGATGAGAGGAAAGTGGTCATCCCAACTGCCTTTGATATTGATCACACACGCTCTAAACATATCTTCTAGGGTCTGAATAGTTTGCTCAGCTTATCCATCTATCTTTGAATGAAAAGTTGTGTTGAGCTTAACCTGAGTACCAAGTCTCTTCTGAAAAGACTTCCAGAAATGCGAGGTGAACTAGGTACCTCTGTCTGAGATAATGGATAATGTAACCTCATAAATTTTGAACAACTCCCGGATAAAAATCCTAGCATAGTCCTCACCTGAATCTGTAGTTTTAACTGGGAGGAAGTGCGCTGACTTAGTCATCCGATCTACTATTACCCAGATAGAATCATGTTGCCGATGAGTCCAAGGTAGACTCGTAATAAAATTCATATTCACTTCTTCCCACTTCCAGATGGGTATGTTGATATCCTGAGTCATACTTCCCGGTCTCTGGTGCTCTTCCTTGACTTGATGGTAGTTTGGGCACTTAGCTACAAATTCAGCGATGTCTCTCTTCATGCCATTCCACCAGTAAATATCTCGTAAATCGTGGTACATTTTAGTAGTTCCATGGAGGAGGAATATCTCGAGCTGTGTGCTTCATCTAGTATCTGTTGTTTCAAATCACCAACATCCGGTACACACAATCTACCCTGGTAACGGAGCAAAAATCTCCCCCTTTAGAGAGAGCCTCAACTTCTTTTCTGAGAACCGCTTCCTTAAGCTTAAGTAAGATGGAGTCTTCATATTGTTTGGGCTTAACTTGAACAACTAAATAGGAATCCAACCCACTTTGCATTACCATTCCACCCTCAGTTGAGTCAACCAACTTTGCACCCCTAACCGAGCTAGTCGTTGAATATCCTTTGCCAGTTCCTTTCTGCCGTCTTCCATATGGGCCGTGCTCCCCATGGATGCTCTGTTAGGGAATCTACCACCACATTTTCTTTGCGCGGGTGATATAGCACGCTCATGTCATAGTCCTTCAGGAGCTCTAACCAGCTTCTCCGACGAAAATTAAGATCTTTATGACTGTATACATATTGCAGGCTCTCGTGATTGATGAAAACATCCACGTGAGCCTCGTACAGATAGTGTATCCATATTTTCAGCGCAAACACCACCACTACCAACTCAAATTCATGCATTAGATAATTCTTTTCATGAACTTTGAGCTGTCTGGAGGCATAGGCTATCACCTTGCCCCGCTGTATCAGAATGCAACCGAGTCCAACTCTAGAAGAATCGCAATATACTACAAACCCATCTGACCCTTTCGGTGGGGTCAACGCTAGAGCGGTAGTGAGTCGAGTTCTTAACTCCTGGAAACTCTTCTCACATGCATCTTACCACTGAAATTTCACCTTATTCTGGGTCATCCAAGTTAGAGGGGATGCTATAGAAGAAAAGCCTTCCACAAAGTGTCAGTAATACCTGGCTAGACCCAAGATACTTCTGATTTTGATTGGGGAGGTAGGTCTGGGCCAGTCTTTTACTGCTGCTATCTTTGGAGGATCAACCTGAATACCTTCACCCAAGACTACGTGACCCAGGAAAGTCACGGACTTCAACCAAAATTCGCATTTGTTGAACTTGGTGAACAACTGGCGGTCCTTGAGTGTCTGAAGCACTATCCTTAGGTGATTAACATTCTCTTCCTCATTTCTGGAGTATACCAGAATGTCATTGATAAATAAAATGACAAACATATCCAGATATTGCTTGAAAACTCTATTCATTAGGTCCATAAAGGCTACAGGGGAATATGTTAGTTCGAAGGACATAACCACAAACTCGTAGTGACCATATCGAGTCCTGAAAGTTGTTTTCAGTTTGTCACACTCTTTGACTCTTAGTTGATAATACCTCGACCTGAGATCTATTTTAGAGAAATAGCTGGCTCCCTAAAGTTGGTCGAACAAGTCATCAATTCTGGGTAGGGGATACCTATTCTGTAACTGTGACCTTGTTCAACTGATGGTAATCGATGCACATTCTAAGGATATTGTCTTTCTTTTGCACGAATAGCACTAGAGCACCCTAGGGAGAAATATTGGGTCTGATAAAACCCTTATCAAGACGGTCTTTTAGCTGCTCCTTAAACTCCTTAAGTTAAGCTAGAGCCATTTTGTAAGGAGGGATGGATATGGGCTGAGTATCTGGGAGAAGGTTTATACCGAAGTCGATCTCCCACATAGGAGGATCTCCGAGAAGATCTTCGGAGAACACATTAGGAAATTCGCTTACAACAAGTACTGACTGGATAGTTGGGATGGTAGAGTTGGAATTTTTGACCCGAACTAGATGATATATACATCCCTTAGAAATAAGATTCTAGGCCTTAAGGTAGGAAATAAAAAGACCCTTAGGTGTTGTACTATTGCTCGTCAACGATAACACTGGCTCATTTGGAAACTAAAATTTGACAACTCTAGTTCTTCAATCAACTGAGGCATAACCGGAGTGTAACCAATCCATGCCAAGGATGAGGTCAAAATAAACCATGTCTAGCTCTACAATGTCAGTTAGAATGACTTTATTGAGGACTGAGACTGGGCTGTTTCTTTACACTTGGCTGGCTCTAACTGACTCGCCAACTGGGGTGGAGACTGAAAATGGTTCTGAGAGGACCTATGCACTGATATTGAACTGGACTACTACGTAGGGAGTCAAAAATGAAAGAGTGGCTCCTAGATCTAGTAAGGCATAAATATCTAGGTGGACTCGCCAACTGGGGTGGAGACTGAAAATGGTTCTGAGAGAACCTATGGACTGATATTGAACTGGACTACTGCGTAGGGAGTCAAAAATGAAAGAGTGGCTCCTAGATCTAGTAAGGCATAAACATCTAGGTGGAAAAGACATAACATACCCGTGACCATATTAGATGAGCTCTCCTGATCTTGACAGGATGATAATGCATAAAAATGGTTTTGGTGTTGACCACCATTCGTACCTAAAGTATTGGCCTGCTGTAGCTGCTGAGGTTGTGGATTCTGACCTTCCCTGTCCTACAGATGGACACTCTCTAAGATGATGACCAAGCTGTCCACAACTAGAACAACCCTCTCGACCCTGAAGACACTCTCCTGGGTGGTTCTTTAAACACTTAGGGAAAGCTGGATACCTGTTGATGCACTGTAGCTCTGGGACTGAGAGCGAGATGCTCCACCCCTCTGATCCTAGCCGGAGCAAATGGTAGGGGCGCTGGCGAAGCTGCGTGTTGGAACCCTCTGCTGCTGCTGATACTGTGGGCGGCTACTGATGAAGGGCATATTTATGCACTTCAGAGACGTATTTTTGCCCGTACTTTACTATTTTTTGAGAATAAATTATGTGTGTTTGCATGAGATTATGTTATATATATATAAAAATAGCTAACACATGTTATTAGATGTTTTCAGGGCTAAAAGTGATGGAATTTGGTGTATTTGAGATGTTTGGATTGAAGTTTAAGAAGAAGGAATGCACTAAGAAGGAATTGAAGAGAAATAAAATAAACAGTGCAATTCCATGCCCGCACGACCAGCACCGCGAGGCGCCAGGCCATTGGTGCTACAAGTCGTGCGAGGCAGTAACAAGAAAGGTGCTACAGGCCATACGGCGTGCAGCAAGGCAAACACAAGGCCATGCGCGAGGCGCCCAGCTTCCCAGCGCGATAAAGAATGCTCAAAAACACTCTCCCTGCGTGATGGGGCGTGTAATGTGGCACTGGATGCGGAAGAATCTTTTGGCAACGCGCAAGGCTCCCAAAACGGCCAAACATTGGACTTCCCACTTCAACTAGGAAAAGGAACATTAAATCCGCCAAATTCATCAAGGAACAAGAAAAGAATCAATAACTATAAATACCCCTTTATTTTCATGAGAGAGGAAGTCTTCAAGCAGGAAGTTTTTATAGAAGGTTTTTTAGTCTTCGAGTTCTTAGTTTAGAATAAATTTGAGAAAACTTATTTTGATACGATTGTAAAGTTGTCTTTCTGAATTTTGCCTTAATCAAGTGAAGGTTCTTCCTATCGTTGTTGTAAGTATTAATTTTTTCTTTATTTATGAATTCTATTAATTTACCTATAAACATGATAGGCTAAAACCACCACAACGAGGGTTGTGGAAACCACGGTGAATTAACAAACTAAAGTTTACACGAAGTGATTCTAAACCAACCCTAAGCGCTTATATTGTATTCTCTTATCTTTAATGATTCTTAACAGTGTGCAACATTAGGAAGTGCCTGAATTCTTTACTTGCTTTGATCTAAGAGGTAGAGATTAGGAAAAGAGAATTGCAACAAAGCCTTGATCTTGATGATCATTGTATTAACTTGAGTTGTGGTCACAGGATAGTTATATTTCGAACAAATTGATAACGGTTAAATTGCAATCACTCATGAGACTTGGTCGAGTAATTGAGTATATTCATTCAATAGGGTGGTCGATCGTCTGAATGAACCTAAGTTATCAGTTCTATAAGTAAAGTATTGAGATAGATCACTAGTGTAAAACCCAAAGTAGTTAAGGATCCACGGGGAACACTTACCCTAGTTAATTGCATTAATTTGGAAATAACTATCAATTTCTCAACATTGTTACTTATTAATTTTACAAATCCCCATTCTTATGAAATAATTAACTAAAAAGTTTAAGCACTAGCATTCTTCTATATCCTTCCATATTCCCTGTGGGATCGACCCCAACCTCTAGTTGGGTTCTCTATTGACAATGTATGCTTCATACTTCCAGAGGAGGTGTGGTTTGAGTGTTATCAAAAAGTGGCACCGTTTCTAGGGAATACGGTGTAGGATTAGATTAATTACTTGTGTTTAACTTTTAGCCTTTATTTCCTATTTTTTATTTTTATTTTTTCTGACGTCATAGGGCGACGTGGTAAAACAAGCTGCCAAGATGTGACCATTGTCTCTACAGGAATCTTGATGAAGTATGAGTAATCAAGATACTTGTGTCGTTCCACGATGTTAAATAAGGCGCTACTTGGGAGGCAACCCAAGATAAATTTTTTTTCGTTTTTACGTGTTTGTTCAAGTGTGCGTGTGATAGGTCATAATTTTCAATAAAGATTGAGCTTAAATATTAAAGACACGGAGTAGAGGCCCAGGGATTTCTACTTGCATTCTATTACTTTATGCTTATTTATTTTAGCACCAGGGATAGTGTAACCAATTAAGTGTGGGGTGGGAGATGTGAACTTCATATTACCATGCATGCCTTAATAGCTAAATTTGCATATGGTAGGCCTAGTTTTTTTTGGGATTTATGATTTGTCATGCATGCTTGTTGGTTTTTAGTATTTTTTTAGTTTTATTTTATTTTGGGTTCCTCCAGTTTTTGTTTTCGGTACTTTTCTGGTGGATAGTCCCTTAGAACCGACTAGAAAATCTAGATTTTTTAAAGTCATTCAGTCATGACTTTGCCCGGTGATGGATGGATGACGACCATCTTTAGGGTATATTAGTCGTTAGGAAGAACAAGAACTTGGATCTTATGAATGCTAGGTGCTTCACTCTAGGTATCATTGGGACTTTATTTAATTCACACAAAATTGCTTGAAAAAGGAAGAATGACCTAGTCTTTTGGAAATTGAATCTTGTACTTGAAAAAAATAGGCTTAATTATGTTATGCATGCAATATGGATTATGTGATCTTGATTTCCATTGTTAAAGCATCTTGTGCCAATGTGAGGAATTATTTTTGATATAGTCCATGCTTGTAATTTATGTCTAGAACTTGCCCGGTGTGTGCAAAGTGAAATAAGAATGAAGGATTTAGTAAGTGATATAGGCATTTCTTTGATAGCCTTATTTTTATCCTATTTTACCTACCTTGATTGTAATTATTCTAGTTAGCCATGTTGAGCCTTAGCTAATTCTTTTGATAGCCATATTATAAGTTTTAATACCTTTTTGTTCTATTGACTTCTATTTGATCAAAATGACTCCTAGAGCACTTTAATAAAAAAATATTGTAGGAAAGGTGCAAAATTGGAGAAATGTAGGGAAAAGATAAAGAGTGGGGTGACCTGGAAGAAAAGAAAAAGTTGAAATTTTGCTAAACAGGGAGGGACAAGGATGGTGATTTTTAGTGGGAAAACAAAAAGAAGAAAGAGCTTTAAAAAAATTAAATATGAAAAAATTAATCATACCCGTTTATTTACAATGAACCTCTTTTAGCTTTGATCCTTCCTTGGATATTATGAACCTTAACATAAGAAAAATGCTTAAGTTGAGGGTGGCTAGAGTAGGGGTGCGTAAAGGGTGGGAACGGAAGAAAGGAAAAGAAAAGAGAAAAAATGTGAGTGAATTAGCTCAATGTTAAAATAAAAATTTCCACTAGTCACCTAAGTTGAAAATTGAAAAATAAAAGGGGGTATAAGGAGAGAGATTGGAAATTGAGGAAATATTCAAAGTGTTGTGAAGTATTAAAGTGCGTAGGGAGCTAATTCACTATCTTGGCCAAATAGTTCCTACCCGTCCCGTAGCCTACATTAAAACCAAATTAAAGTCCTAATTGATCCTTGATTCATAATTCTGTATTAGCGGAGTATTACATTAAGGGAAAGCATATGGGTCATCTTTTGTGTGTATGTTGAGTTCTTTTGTGAGAGTGGGCGGAAATTGTTTTATTTATGCCCAAGTTAATCTTATTCTGTATCTTATGTGAAAACAGGCATCTCTCCAAATTGTGAGGGGCACAATGGCAAGACTTTGGTTTAATCTAGATTACTAAATTACATATAATTCATGTTGGCCCAAAATATGTCTTGATGAGTTAGTTTTCAAAAGCTAAGTGATTTTAAACTTTGACATCTTAATGTTGAACCTATATGCATACGAGTGAGTTATTTGAGCTTCATTGATTTGTCTCATGATCTAAGTGTAAGTAGACCTATTCGTATGATGAATTTTGTGCGTAAGTGTGAGAAGGGAAGTAGTAGATTGTTCGAGGAAGAACAATAGTTTAAGTGTGGGGTATTGATGAAGGGCGTATTTACGCACTTCATAGACGTATTTTTGCCCGTAATTTACTATGTTTTGAGAAAAAATTAGGTTTGTTTGCATGAGATTATTTTATATATGTGTAATAATAGCTAATTCATGTGATTAGATGCTTTCAACGCTAAAAGTGATGGATTTGGGTGTATTTGAGACGTTTGGATTGAAGTTGAAGAAGAAGGAATGCACTAAGCAAGAATTAAAGAGAAAAAAATAGTGCAATACCACGCTCGCGCGACCAGCAGCGCGAGGCGCCAGGCCATTGGTGCTACAGGATGCGCGAGGCAGCAACAAGATAGGCACCACAGGCCCTGCGGCACGCGCGGCAAGGCAGGCACAAGGCTAGGCGCTAGATGCCCAGCTTCCCAGCACAATAAGGTACGCGCAACAGCATTCTCCCCGCGCGATGGGGTGTGCAACGCGGCACTGGACGCGGCAGCAGCTTGGGGCGACACGCAAGGCTCCCAAAATGGCCAAAAATTGGATTCCCCACTTCAACTAGGAAAAGGAACATTAAATCCCAAGCCAAATTCATCAAGGAACAAGAAAAGAATAAATCTACTAATTGACTCCCCATTCATGCCTTGGATTCTTGGTAGGTAGAANCTATAAATACCCCTTTATTTTCATGAAAGAGGATGTCTTCAAGTAGCCAAGTCTTCAAATAGGAAGTTTTTAGAGAAGGTTTTTTTTAGTCTTGGATTTCTTAGTTTACAATAAATTTGAGAAGACATATTTTGAGACGATTGTAAAGTTGTTCTTTCAAATTTTGCATTAATCAAGTGACGGTTCTTCCAATCATTATTGTAAGTTTAAATTTTAGTTTTTATTTATGAATGCTATCAGTTTACTTATGAACATGAGAGGCTAAAACTACCACAAATAGGGTTGTGGGAACATGGTGAATTGAAAAATTAGGGTTTACACGAAGTGATTCTAAAACCAATACTAAACTCTTATATTGTATTCTCTTCATCTTTAACGATTCTTAACGGTGTGGAACGTTAGAACTTTCCCGAATTCTTTACTTTCTTTGGTCGAAGAGATAGAGATTAGGAAAAGAGAATTACAACAGACCTTGATTTTTATAATCATTGTATTAACTTGAGTTGTGGTTGCAGGATAGTTATATCTGGAACTTAGTTATAATCGTTAAATTGAAATCTCTCATTAGACTTGGTCGAGTAATTGAGTATAGTCAATCAATAGGGACTGGTCGATCATTTGATTGAACCTAAGTTATCAGTTGTATAAGTAAAATATTGGGATAAATCACTAANGTATTAACTTTTGCTTTTATTTATGAATTCTATTAATTTACTTATAAACATGATAGGCTAAAACCACCACAACTAGGGTTGTAGGAACCATGGTGAATTAACGAACTAAAGTTTACATGAAGTGATTCTAAACCAATACTAAACGCTTATATTGTATTCTTTTCATCTTTAATGATTCTTAACAATGCGCAACGTTAGGAAGTTCCCAAATTCATTACTTTCTTTGGTCGAAGAAGTAGAGATTAGGAAAAGAGAATTACAACAAAGCCTTTGTCTTGATGATCATTGTATTAACTTGAGTTGTGGTCATAGGATAGTTATATTTGGAACAAATTGATAACGGTTAAATTGCAATCACTCATGAGACTTGGTCAAGTAATTGAGTATAGCCATTCAATAGGGACTGGTCAGTCATTTGAATGAACCTAAGTTATCAGTTTTATAAGTAATGTATTGGGATAGATCACTAGTGTAAAACCTGAAGTAGTTAAGGATCCATGGGGAACACTTACCCTACTTAATTGCATTAATTTAGAAACAACCATCAATTTCTCAACATTGGTACTTATTAATTTTACAAACCCCCCCTCTTAGGAAATAATTAACTAAAAAGCTTAAGCACTAGCGTTCTTCTATATCCTTTTGGATCGACCCCAACCTCTAGTTGGATTCTTTATTGACAATGTACGCTTCATACTTCTAGAGGAGGTGTGGTTTGAGCTTTATCAGCTACTACCACTTGACCTCTAATGGCCATAATCATATTGGCTAGTCCTTGCCTGCTTGTTCTTCCGCTCCATGTACCTTCAGTTTTTTTTGCCTTAATCTGCTAGGCATGTACTATAAGGCTTGAGAGGTCAACGTCCTTAATCAACATTGTTGTCCTGCACTCCTTGAGGACCAGGTTCGACACCTCATTAACAACCTTCAACATGCGAGCCCTTGGCTCGACCACCATCTTTGGAGCATATTTAGACAACCTGGTGAACTCTAGAGCATATTCTTCTATGGTCCTGTTTCCCTGTCTCAGATTTATGAACCCCGCTACTTTTGCCTCCCTGAGCTCCAGAGGGAAGAATTTGTCTGGGAAGGCTGTAGTGAACTCCTCTCATTCTACTGGTCCTACTCCCACTGGACTCCCCTCCTTCCACTTTGTAGTAGACCTAGGCTACCCCTTTTAGCTAGCAGGTAGCCAAGTCAACACTCTTTGACTGACTGACACCCATAATCCGAGTGATCTTTCTAATCTTGTCGACAAACTCCTGTGGGTCCTCTCCCACCTTAGATTCATGAAAATATGGAGGGTTCATCCGAGTGAAGTCCCACACTCGAGAAGCTATTGCGGACCCATTATTTTTTAATGGAACTACCTGCAGGTTCACCTGGTTGCTAATTGTCTGAGTAAGCAGTTGCATTGCCACCCCAAGTCGTCCTGAGGGGCTGTTGGGGTAGGTCGGTGAGCGATACCGGTCCTTATTCCATTACCACAAAGAGGAAGCATAATTCACTAAAATGAAATAGAGCACGGGTTTGGAGAATGATTTTGATATTGAATTTCAACGCACGATAAATAGTATAAACAAAGGGAGTTTTCCTAATAACATCTCGTAGCCTCCCTGTCATAAGTGTGGCACACTTCACACTGATAAAAAGGACTCTACTTGATGCGGCTTTAAGACATCTGAGGGTACTATAATCCTAATGCTTTGATACCTAGTTTGTCACACTCCGAGCTTACACCCTGGACGAAACACGGTACTTAGAGTCACAAGTTACTGCAAGTCAACCCCTGGTCTATCATACACTGGATCTGAGTAAACTTATAAATATAGTTAAAGATTTAAAGTAAACTATAAAACATTTATGAAATAGAGCTGGATCATAAAGTTCAAAAACATCTGAGAAAAACTACAAGTTTGAAAAACCAAGTCTATGTCGGAAAGCCATTACAATAGATGAGTTGCTGGGACAAGCCCTCATCTAACTCCAAATCTAAATACAAGAAATCAAAACTGAATTAAGTAATCTTCGTCCTCAAATGATGAGGATTTACAAAATAGAACAACTGGAGTCTTCTGAGATCGATCGGCTAGAGAGATTGAGACTGAGATCCTGCAGTTGTATCATAAAATGATATAGCATAAAAGTATGCATCAGTACTTTGAATGTACTGAATAAGTGAGAGAAAGCATAACACAATGGAATAGGTGACTATACTGAACAAACATGCAATGAACAAATGAAACTACTGAAGTTGAAATAATTGTAGTAAACTGGGGTGGTCTAAATGACCCTATATGATGGTCAAAGACATGCTCTGAATCAAAGATACTAGTCTGAAGGACTATATTGAACTCATAACTGTACTGAGTAGTCTAAAACTATTCTGAACTAAGTTAAGCTAAGACTGAGCTTAACTGAGCTAAACCGATACTGAGTTCAACTGAGCTAAACTGAGCTAAACTGAGACTGGACTCACTAGTGGGAGAGTCTAAAGGCATGAACTGGGTGATCACATGAGTTTGGGGCCATGAGGCAATAAAATAGTAACCTATGGTGCAACGTAGTTCTGGGAACCTGGGTGTGCTAGAACCCCGATTCACTCGGTGCTATGTCCTACTCCTACTGGATAGTCCTAGACTGAATACTAAGCTAATATGGGAATCCTCAACACTGAAGGAATCAAGAAAATTTCACTGTTTAATCATTATTGGAAAATTCTAGATTATTCTACGTTTCAAGGATTAGAGCTAAATTTCACTTCACAAGAACAAACATCATTTCAGTCAGAAGTTGGTGGAAGATATCTATAATTAACATAAAATAATCTTCCTGATGAATTAAACGAAATAGGTCTGACAATATCTTAGTATTCAATAGTTTAAAGGGTAGAACTGATAGAGAGAGATATGGAGAAATTATAGGGACACAAGGGAAGAACTATTCCCTTGTAAAATTCCCACATACCTGGCTAGAATTTCCCTGGAGAAAGAAGCTTGAATGATTGAAATTGGTGAGGAACCCTATACTTCACTTGAGATTTTTGAGAGAAAACTTATGAAATTTCTGAGAAAATTTGAGTGGGAATGAGGTGGAAACCATTTAGCCCATCTAAATTCCATTAAAATATACCAAAATGACATAGTTTAAAGTCTAGGAGATTAGGAAATTACTAAAACACCCTTAGGAAATTCGTAGGAAAATTGACTGCCACTTCCTCGTAAGGGACCTAACGGGTCGTGCCTAGTGACCACGAGTCGTGGTCACAATCGTGAGGTACGCTGCCAAAATCCCATACCGGTCACCATGGGTGACACCACGACTCGTGGTTCCCCAAATGAGGAATAGTGAGGACCCGTTGAGTAGACTGCCTGACTTCACCAATTTCCAGTCATACCCTGACCACGAATCACTCTACGACTCGTGGTATTGACCACGACTCATGGTCACACCTGTGGTCACCCCCTTTTCCAAAATTTTCATCAAGTTTAAAGTCCTCACCATGAGTCACATAACGACTCTTTGTCACTCCCACGGGTCACAAAACGACTCATTTTGTGACCTGGTGCAGAACTTTTTCCAGTTTTCTTTGTTTTAAGTCCCGGGTCTAATCGTTGAGTTTCTGGGGAATTACATGAACCACGTCTAACCATAGTTACATTGCAGCTTGCCGATTGGACTGTTGCTTATCCTAACGGAATAATAGGGGACATCTTGGTCGTTGAACCTTTGATCTTACCGGTGGACTTCATAATGTTGGATTACAAAGTAGATGCAACAGTTCCCCTCATTCTGGGGATTGGATTCTTAGACACCTGCCAATACAGTTGTAAAGGCGAAGTAGGGCAATATGTCGATTACTATGGATGGTCAGGAAGCAGTCTTTGATGTGTTTAGAGTGGCAAAGATTCCACCTCACTATAAGGATTTTATAGTGAAGCTAACAGTAGAACCTTGAGGGTGTAAGAAGGCAGTTGAGCAGCATGTGTTGCATAAGAATATAACATGTTTTTAGGATACTAACTATCTCACTCGAATGAAGGATTGAGAGTGACTTTCATCGTGCCACGATGTTAAATACAACGTTGTACGGGAGGCAACCAGTGAATGTCCTGCCACGACGACACTTGGTGGGAGGCAACCCATATTTCTAATATTTTTTTGGTTTTATAGAGATGAATAGGGATTAGGTGGCAAAAAGAGCGGAGAAAATGAGTTGAAAAAGGTTAAGTTTGGGGGTGAGATATCTAGCGTGGGCACCAGGTGTTGTCCTTAGAAAAGAAAAAAAATTCAGGTTGGTGCTATGGGTGGTGTGCAGCGCTAGACCCCATGGACGAAGAAATTTTTTTCTAAGTGTGTGACCAGGTGACTGGTGCGTCGTGCTAGGGTGTTGTATCCGAAATTTTTTTTGGTTCAATGGGTTAAATTTGACCCAAGGAGATTAAAATTACCAAAAGAACCATGCCCTACTCCTTTATTTTAAATATCCATTCATCATCTCTATTAAAAAGTGAAAAATAAAAAGGCAACAAAATTCTCTCTCTTCCCTCACGTAACCTGTAACTCCCTCTTCCCTTTCCCTTCCATTGTTGTCTTCTCGAATAAGCTTGGTGAAGCTAATCTCTCCAACTTAAGTAAGTATCTCTCTTCTCTCTTAGTTATTTAGTGTAAAAATCATGCCCTCATACCCTTCTTTCCCAAGTTAAAGACTCAAAATCACCATTGTTGGTGAAACTTTTGAATTTCATAATGTAGGTTTCATTACCTTTAATCTCTCGAATTCTTCCGTGATAATGTGTCATCCTTGTTGGGTTGCTTATTTTTAGTTGAATGTAGTGATTTGAAGTTGTGGGGATGAAAGAGGGTGATAAATTGAATTTCATGAATTTAGTTGGTAGAACATTGATTGTAGAGAGAGAAAGTGTATAGTTCTTGAATTCTTGAATTCTTGAATGTGAAGAATCTTGAGTTGTTGAAAATTCATCTTAATTCAACATCGACCGTAGTAAATTTCATGTTGGTTGTTGAATGAATTGATTGCAACTACTTCCATTTGTGGGTTACTTTAATTATGCATTAAAGATGGAAAGGTGAAAATAATGGCCAAAGTGAGGCATTTCTTGAAAAGAAAATAAAAAAAGAGAAGAGATGTGAAAAAAAATCATGAACTTGGTTGTAGTGTGAAGTTAGTGAATAATTTGGATATGAGATTTGGGATGATAATGAGGGAAGTCTCAGTATGTTAGTAAATTAAGTGTAGGGTCATTTTGCACCCCTTACACCTAATTAGCTAGCCTTTTTATTCATGAACTAATCTTGTGAAGTTTTTGGTTGTGATTGGTAGGTTTCATGGCATCAAACAATGACAAGGGAAAGGAAATTGAGGTAGCTAACAAGGGTCTCAAGCGACTTAAAAAAATACCATAAAGATTGAGTTCATCCGCCAAGGGAGACCTTTCTAAGGTTTGGAGAAAAAGTGGTGGAGCCTCATGGAATAACTTCGGTCAACACACAAATGGAGGCCAAATTTTCTACTGAGAATTAGATTGACGAAGATTGCCTTGCACTTGAGTTTCCCACCATCAGGGACAAGGTCCATGAGTTGGGATTGGGTTATATCTTTGCCGAGCCTGAGGAGTGTTACCTCACTTTGGTGAGGGAATTTTATGCAAACTTGGACACTTCTTTTGGAGAGAGCACCAAAGTCAAAATGCGGGGTCAGGTTGTTCTTTTAACTTTCAAGAGATTCAATGCCTTCCTCAGAACAACTACAGTAGACCCGTCCGAGTACTTAATTCTTCTAGAGAAGCCTCCATATCGTGATATTTTCTATACTCTTTTTGGTAAGCACTCATCCACCCATTGGGCAAGGGACCACAATGGAAATCACTCTATACTTCTTCTCTCCTGCCTGAATAAGGAGGAAAAAGCATGGGTGACCTGGGAAACACATAATGGACATCACTAGAGAGTAGGTCATGCTTGTATACATTATGATGGAAGGGCTACCAATCAATTTTAATGCAGTTCTTAGAGATAATATGAGGATATCGAGGGAACTGTATTTGGAAGTACTATTATGGCAGTCTCCTGACCCAGTTTTTTAGAGATGCTAACATTGAAGAAGAAGAGGTATACCTTCACCTTCCTCTAGCAGTGCACCTAGTAGGAAAGATGATGGATGTCATGAAGGTAAACAAGAAAATCACTTCTACTGCTACAATTCTCACTATAGCGGATCGCCAGACTTAGGATGATAGTTGGAGAGCCCGCATATTTTGCATGCTTGATCTGCAGCTAAGGATCGGAGGCCAACCTGCCACGAATAATGAGCTGGCGGTCTTGGAGGAGTGGTACCCACTCAGAGAAAGTGCGATGCAGAAGTGTTGAGTGGGACCAGCTTTTGGGGAGCAGCTGGATGATGATGAGGCCACGATGCTTACTAATGGGGTTGATGACTTAGACAGTGATGAGGAGGAGGATGTTTCCGTGGGAACCATGCAGATTGATGGTGAGGATGATGTTGATGATGATGATCAGGAGTACAATCCTGATGATGATGACAATGCGTTGCGTCCCATGAAGTTCCTTTTATCTACCTACTTGATATATTTGTGTGTGCACCTGAGGACAGTGCACCGTTTAAGTGTAGGGTGGAGGAAAGATTTCTGTTTACTCTTTGTTTGCTATATTCGTAGGACATAGCATTAGTTATCATTCCCTGTGGTAGTAGCTCTATAATTGATTAGGTATAGTTTGTAGTAGATAGTATGGATGATGACTACTAACCTAGATGATACCTTGTGATGTTCGGATGATCTGTTCGTCTCTTAGTTGTTGAGTTTGTTTGATTAATTTTAGAGTTAAGTTTTTGTTTTTGTATCATAGAGTTGTGACCCTTCCTTATGATAGATGGATGATGACCGTGTTAAGGGAAATTAGTCATGTTTTTATAGGATTGAGTCAAATGTAAATCACTTGGGTGCTCTTTGACATTCCACTTAGCAGCTAAGCTTGAGTCAATGAAGTAGTCATCTTAAGTGAGAATTCCATGAGAGAACACATAGTTCTTTATCTCAACTCAAGATACTTGTAGAGCTTGATAATGAAAAATGTCATTCAATATGATTGTATGGTTGTGTAGCTATAGGAAACTGACTAGAGTCTTAATGCCATATGAGGTGAGCTTAATTGTTGTGCTTTGTACATATTGTAGCATCTAGAACTTGCCTTAGAATATGTTGGATGGCTAGTTGTTAAAGAGTTAAGAGATGATTAAGGTGTTTCTTTGAAAAAAAGCCATGTTTTCCATGTTTGTTTCACCTTCCAAATAGTCTCCCTAGTTAACCACCTTGATTCATATGCGTTATTCTTTTTCTTAGCCACAAAAGTACACTACTCCCTTTTGTTGTATGACCTCCAGAATTGTTTATCAAAAGTAGTCTTAGGTACTTTGAGACTTAAAAGTGAAGGTCCACCGATGTATGAATGATAAGGGAAAGGAAGGAAAGATAGGTCGATGAATGAGAGATTTCATCCACCCTCTTACCCAATTTCTTCTCTAACTCATAAGTTCATGTCTCCAATCAAGTTTTATGAAAATTCTAGAGTTAGACCCAATTTAATAAAATCTGTTATGAACATTCTAAGGGTTCAATTCCCTAATGTTTCAATTGATGAATTATGATTATTATAGCAGATTTTACCCTCAAATGCCTTATGAATTCATGATTCAACTTCATGATAATTTTATCCAATTTTGCATGATGTTATGATTTCCATGTTTATGAGTCTATGCTTTCAAGTTATGATAAATTATCAAAGTTAGCATGAAATTTTAAAAATCT
The DNA here is from genome assembly GCA_018107945.1 of Datura stramonium. NCBI lineage: Eukaryota > Viridiplantae > Streptophyta > Magnoliopsida > Solanales > Solanaceae > Datura > Datura stramonium. The sequence goes on from JACEIK010001934.1 coordinate 58,305, forward strand.
GAAGCTTATGATTTATGATTTCGAGTTAAGAAGTTTTACTCAAGTATGCATGATTTTCATAAAATTCAAGTATATCTATCCCCCCTTCTTTTTCTCTCGCATCTTTCTCTTTCTCCTTGGTTGTTCTTGTTCGAAAATTGTATTTTTTTGACCTTATATCGTGGCCGACCTTCGGCATTATTGTCATGGCTATCTCACGTATTTAACATGTTACAAATTTCATAATTTAATCTAGCCATATAGACATATGATTCATGATTATGGTATGAGCATAATACATGTTTTAGGAGTAGTATTTAGCACCCAGTAGGCTAGGATTTTAGCATACCAGGTCTCAGAACTATGCGCCAATGTAGCCATGATGAGGTTCTCAAAGAGAGTGTCTCCCATGCCCGAACGGGCCACCCATGAGTGATATCACACCTTTTCATGGTCCTACTCTTGGCAACGTATGGATACCCTCTCGACTAGGATCTTATAGGTCGGGCTCCATATGTGCTCACATGGGGTATATCGGTTATAAGAATATCCAATTATTCCTTAATTTCTATATATTATTATGTTCATGCCTTATGATTTTACGACTTATGGTATTTTGTCTCAAAACATGCTTTATGAGGTTTTAGTTGTGAAAACAATCATAATCAACTTTATGTTACTATTTTGAAAGCTTTGATCCCTTATGTTTAGGTTATGACCAATATCTTATGTTCTTTACTATCCTACATTCATGATCTATTTATTGATTTTACTAGCATGTTTTACATACCTTACACACTCAGCATATTCAAAGTTCTGACCGTATGCTCTATGCTACATCATCTCATGATAGAGGTTCAAGTGATACTTCTCAGCCCCATCATTAGCTCACTCTTGCTAATTCTAGCTCTATCCCAATTTTGGTAAGTCTTCATGATTTGAGGATTTCAGTTTTGGTTATATCTCTTTGTCATATCTTTAAGTTTCGGACTTTAGTGCGCTAGTTGGGGGTGTTGTCTAATCAGCTAATCAGATGTTTAGAGGATTTTTAGACAGCTATGTATAAATGGTTCAGAAATGTTGGTTTGTGTGTATGCTCATGTTCATATGCTATGTATACTACTGCTTATATTATGCGCATGCTTTATTTCTGCTTAGCTATGCTCTTAATCATGCAATATATGTGTCATGGGTTAGCTTGGAGCAATTCATGGTTCTAGGTCCCATGTCTCGCTCCGAGGTCCCAGCTCGGGTCATGACATTAAAATATATAT